>CAJQZJ010032332.1:5026522-5052013 GCA_907164525.1 Lophiomys imhausi
GCGTGGGGGGGGGGGGGGGGGGGGGGGGGGGGGGGGGGGGGGGGGGGGGGGGTGAGTGTGTGTGTACATGTGTGTGGGGGAGTGAGTGTGTGTGTACATGTGTGTGGGGGGGTGAGTGTGTGTGTACATGTGTGGGGGAGTGAGTGTGTGTGTACATGTGTGTGTGGGGGGATGATTGTGTGTGTACATGTGTGTGGGGGGGGCGAGTGTGTGTGTACATGTGTGTGGGGGGGTGAGTGTGTGTGTACATGTGTGTGTGTGGGGTGTGTGTGTGTGTGTGTGTGTGTGTGTGTGTGTGTGCTTGCACCAGTGCTTTAACTTGGCTGCAGTTTGGTGGGAATTTTGTTCTTGCTTTTTTCTTTTTGGGTGTAATTTTCTTTATGTTTTGTGGTTTTGTGGGTTTTGTTATAGTGGTGTTTTGTCTGTTTTTAAGAAAGGACTTAAAGTTTGGTAGGTAAGGAGGGTGAGAAGGACTTGAGGGAGAGAAATAATAAGAACAAAATATGTTTAAATTTAAAAATTATTTTAAATAGTAAACAATATAATAATTAAAAAAATAGATTTCAGTGCTGCATCACTCCTTGATGCAGTAGTTCTTCACACCTCTTGTGAAATGGCATGTCAGGGCTGAAGAGATGACTGAGCAAGTGAGAATGCATACTTCTCTTGTGCAAGTTCCTAATTTTGTTTCCAGGTCCCTAGTCACATGGCTAACAACCAATGCAAGTCCAACTCCAAAGGATCCTAATGCCCTTCCAGGCATCTGTGGACACTCCACATACATGAACAAACTCCATACATAGACGCACAGACACACAATTTACAACACAAATCATAAAAATAGAAATGGCATTTTGCTTGAACTGTTGGTACAGCTGTAATTAGAGCTACTCAGAAGTCTGAGATGGGATGATGGCAATTTCAAGGTCTACCTGAAATATAAAGAGATTTGAAAGCTTGCCTGGGTAACTTTCAGACACCTTGTCTCAAAAAAAAATCAGACAGACAGATACACACACATATACTATACACACACAATGGAGTTAGGGATATAGTTCATTAAGTTCAGCACATGTGTAGTATGCAGAAGGCTCTAGATCCAATGTCTGTTTTTATACACATTCGCATACACACGCGCGCACACACACACACACACACACACACACACACACTAGAGAGAGAGAGAGCTGTTGCATTTATAACAAGTTCCCAGTTGATGTCACCAATTTTGCTGTTTGAGAAACAGTCCTGTGAGAATATTATACTCGTGATGGATATTCTGAATCAAAGAAAAAAAGTGTATCTGTAATGCTTTTGTTTTCAATGTTCTCTTTCATCACACAGATGTGAATAGTGCTATGAATCTGTTCCTTGACCAAAAGCATTCTTTACTGCATGGAGAAAAATTCCTAGGCCAGAAACAAGTTTTGCACCTGATTAGTTTTATAGTTCATCTGTGGTTTTGATTAAGTTTGAGTTTCATTCTTATTTTGTATCCTGTAAAACAAATACAATTCTCTGAAGACATTTGCATAGTGCTTTCTAATGTATGTATATTTTATCTGCAAATTCTGTCTCTCATACAAATAATATCAAATTGTCTTTAGTTCAGAATCTCTCATTAAGAAAATATCATATATTAGAGAAATGCTCTCAAATTAGTTCATTAAAATGTGTTAACTACACTGTGACATTTTCTGTAATGTTTGGTTCTATCCTAGATTTTTGGGCTATCCACTCTCAGGGTCCTGAATAACACATAGGGGGATGCTGAAAACATCCAATTCAGATTCTCTCTGAAAAATGTCTGGCTGTGGATCCCAATTGTCAGAGGAAGCCTCTCTGTTGATGTCTGGACAAGGCACCAATCTCTGGGTATAGCACAATATAATTAAGATTAATTTCATTGATTTTTTTCTAGTTGTGTTTGGTTCTATTTTGGTCTCTGAGCTCTCCAGGCTCCTGTTCCTGGACATTCAGGAAGTGTCGGACACGGGCTCCCTATCATGACAGTGAGCCTCAAGTTAAACCAAACATTGACTGGTCACTCCCAGAAGTTCTGCACCACCACTGTCCCACCACAGCTTGAAGGCAGGACAGAATATAGATGGAGGTTTTGTGGTTGTGTTGGTTAGACACCAACACAAGATTTCTCTTTCAGTAGCCTGCAGAGTACCTTCTTCTTGTACCAAAGAAACTAGAACCTAGAAGAGGAGGCTCCATGCCAGTACCAGCTAGAGCTCTCTATGTTCAATGAGCTGTGCTGATGTTGCCTTCTGAAATCGGATCCTGCTGTCAGTTTTTAGAGAGCAACCTTTTATTCTAGCATCAACCTGGGTTATTAGGCATCTCCTGTTAGTGACTTTTTCCGGTGGATATTATCAAGTATGCATATTTAGTTGTCTGAGGAACTGTCTAACCAATTCTCTATTGCATTATATTCTCTTTTATTCATAAGTCACTGTACAACTTCCCAGTTTAACAGAACACAGTGATATGTAATACACTCAACAGAGTAGACTTCTACAAGTTAGTTTTACTTCCCTGGATGAATCACATTTTGTGATGATTGTCTTCATAGCCTTCAGTTGAACTGCCATATTCATGCCTAAAAATAACAATTCAGCTCTTAATTTCTCCATTTTCAGGAAATGTTAAATATAAATATAAATATAAAATATATGTATTATTTTCTTGGAAGAATGTAACAGTTTTTTATTTGAGTGTTATACATTGAGTTGATATACATGAATATCTTTATCTCAATAGTTATTTACAAAGTCAGCAACTACATTAATGAATTTCATATATTTTATTATAGTGTTTTATATTTTGTATCTTTGATATGTTGATTTTATATTCATAGTTACACTATTTTAAAGGCCATTTATTTTTATATTGTATTTATATATATTATATATATATGGCCTGTTTATTCTATCTATTTAAAGGCAGTTGTCATTCTTTGAGAAAGCATCAGTAATCTTCATGCTTGTGACATATTTTTGAAAGTTAATTTTTATTATATTTACATTGATCAGGGCTTTATCCAGTCACCAGAGAGGTCTTGTCTAGTAGCAGATCGAAACTGATGGAGAGACACATAGCCAGACATTATGCAGAGAGAGAGAGAGAGAGAGAGAGAGAGAGAGAGAGAGAGAGAGAGAGAGAGAGAGAGTTTAAATCGGAGGTCGCTATCAAATTGCTACCCTCAGCACTCAGGGAATAATGTGGAGAGGAGGCAGAAAGGTAATAAAGGTTAGAGGGGATAGAGGACACCAGGAGAACAGGCCCCTCTGAATCAACTGAGCAAGGCATGTATGAGGGGATGGAAAGCTGCGGGGGAACTGGGAGGATTAGAGAGAGAGAAAAGTATACTCAGGATATATTGTATGAGAAAAGAATCTATTTTCAATTTAAAAAATTAAATTTAAATATATTTTGATAATGTGCTGTCCCTTCCTCAACCCCTTCAAGATCCTTTCCATGTCCCTGCCAAACCAACTTTAAGGTCTTTGTTTAAAAGAAAATAGAAGAACAACCCCCACATAAAATAGTTATGAAACTAGAGGTCCTCTCTAGTAGCAGATGGAAAAAAACCCAAAATGACACTCTAAAAGTACCTAATGAAATATTAACAAATAAAACCACACATAAAGCTGTAGAGTCCATTTTATGTTAGTCCTCTTGCCCATGAGGCCTTTCTTGGAGTGGTTGATAAACCCAAAGTCACTCTATTGGAGAAAATTGATTTCCCTCTCTCAGCAGATATGAATGACACTTCAGTTGTTGATCTTTACCCTACTGGTTAGAATTTCTTCCATTTATTTATCCATCGATCCATCCATTAATTCACTGTTTAAAAAAATATCAGTACCTGGTCAGCTATCATCATAGAAGCTTCTTTCTGCAGCATATAGGAACAAATATAGATATCACAGCCAGATATTACACAGAGAATGCGAGACCATGGAACACTCTGACCTAAGTGGGATGCCCCATCAAATCCCTTTCAGCAAGTATCAGGTAATCGTGAGGAAGAGGAGGCAGAAAGAGTATAAGAACCAGAGAGGATGGAGAACACCAAGAAAACAAGGTCTTCTAAATGAACATGGACAAAGCTCAAGTGAACTTAGACTGAAGCAGCATGTGCAGGGCCTGCATGGATTTGCACCAGGTCCTCTGTGTAGATATTATGGCTTCCAGTTTACTGTTTTATGGGATCCCTGAGTGTACAAATGATTGGGGTCTCCAATTCTTGCACCTTCTCTTGCGTTCTTTTTTTTCTTTGGGTTTGTCTTGGCAATATTAACGTGATAGTTTTTGTTTGATCTTGTTAAAACTTTGCAGTGTTTATCTGCTTGTGCCAGCTGTGACAAGTTTGAAAGAGTAAGTTAGTTATTTTAACTTAATCTGCCCTTTTTTTCTGCTTATGAACAATTTTTTTCTTTTAATTGGAAGTTGTTACCAATTCACCTTTTTCAAAAATGCATGAAGTTGCAATTTTTTTCTATTAAAACAATACTTTCTCCACATTGGTCATTCTCTGATAATCCTTTATCACTTTATAAATGAACAATGCCTGTCAAGTGTGTTCACCGTTTGGGATTCATAGCTCTGTGGTTGACCAGAATATCTAGAGCTACTCACATTATTTATGTTAGACAATGCATGACATTTTGGTTTGCACTGTGGGAAATTCTTGTGTATATTTCAAAAAGCTTTTATCACTTTGTATCTGACCTTTTGCTTCAGTAACAACCACTCACAACTTCTTTACGCAATTCAACCTGCTTCTATTGACTGCAGAGAGAGAGAGAGAGAGAAAGAGACAGAGAGATAGAGAGAGTTCTATTGTTAGCTACTGTTCTACTTTTATTTCTAACTCAATTTAATACTTAATGGAGTTTGTTGTTAAATAAATCATGTGCTAAGTTCTGTGTGCTGTTCCTGAATTTAGAATTCTCTATGTTCTTTCCTTTGTTTCTTATTTTAAATTTTGCAACAAAAAAAAAACCTTCCGTAACTCAGCTTCAAAGAATAAAAATCCAAATGATACCATTGTATGTATTATAAATTATGAATATATATGTATAGATGCATATATTGTATGTATATATTTTTGTTTAGTATGTTATATTTTGTGTTTGTGTGTATATTAAATGTATATGCACATTATATATAATATGTATGTATATTTATACATAATTTTATATTATATGTGACTTTTAATTTAAAAGTACACATATTTAGTCTAGAACAGTTTTTATGTATAATTTTGTTATTATATTTATATTGGTGGACCTTTACTTAGGAACATCAACTTTATTAATATCTTTATAACTTTTAGTTACCATTTTTATTATTTTTTATTATTTTAAAATTTAAATCATTTTACTATATTATCTGATTTTCTACAGGTTTTCCCTTATATGTCTCATTTGTTTTGATATGTTTTTCTTGCTTTTAAGATTAATCCCTTTAATATTATTTAAATTTCTATCCAATGTTTTGGACATCCAAAAATAAGAACAATTCTTAGCTACTATATACATACAAACTGTCAATGAAATATCATATTTTCCCTGATATAAGCAATTTATATATTGGTTTCTAGTATAGCCTCAAGATAAGATGAAATTTTATGCCCAAGCAGGAAGAGAGAATTTAAGATAAACTAAGCTAAGTGGAAAGGTCTAGAAAGCCAATGCCATGAGCAAATGTCTAAGCATCTGTTCAATATAGGTTCCTATTTTGGCAAAGAAGTAAGTGTTGTTATTGAAAATACAAAGCTTTGGTGGTAGAATTTAAAATCACAAACCCACAACCAATCACAGAGTCTCTGTGATCATAAAGTCTGCACAGCTAGGAGATTTGAAACCAAGTTTGCTGAATGATTGTGTTTTGCAGGATTGTGTTCCAGAGAGTGGAAATCTTACTAGTAGGTGGGTCTCATCAAGACAACTGAAAGCTCTAGGAGCAGGACAGGAACAAAGACTAGATTAGTACTATAGTATTAGATCTTCGCACTGCCTCATTATTGAAGACAGATTGGTTATCTTCAACACAGACTATGAAACTGCCAACCAGAGCCAGGCACTAGACTAGGACGAACTATCTCATACATGAAAACATCATGATCCTTTGAAAAAAAAAAAAAAACATGCCAAGAAAGTAAAAGTCAAAAGACAACCAAGGTTCCCACTTTAGCAAAGAAGTAAGTGTTGGTATTGAAAACACAAAGGTTTTGTGGTTGAATTTAAAATCACAAGCCCACTGCTGATCACAGAGTCTCTGTGATCATAAAGTCTGGATAGTCATCCAGAGATTTGGTAAAGATAACATTCTAGGCCCACTTTTGGACCTCCTGCTGAGGTGCGCTATCTGCCTGTGCTGCATGTCCACTGCTGTCTCCACCAAGTTGACACCATGTCTGAGGTGACACACCCCAGACTCCTGCTTGCAATGAGCAGTGCAAATGACTCTGGTGGGTACAAGAGTGGTTGCTGTTCCATTCAAAGCTCAGATGTTACTGTTTTCAGCACACACACCCACTTATGTGTTTTCACACTATTTTTAGCCTTTATCCACAATTTCATTATGCTTGGAATGGGAAGATGTAATGAAATCACCATTTTGCCTGGAATTGTTGTTTTTCTAAATATTTAGTTTCGAAACAAACCACTACTTATTCTTCGTATAGGTTTTATATGGCTTTCTGCCAAGCCTTCCTCACTGGCTTTTCCTGTGAAGACCATTTCAATATTAAAAAATCTTACTAAACATTGTTTAATACTTACTACAGATTTTGAAGTCATTTAATAAAATAAAAGCTTAAAATTTCTATGGAAATATTTTAAAATATACTTTCTACATACTATGTGTCATATTTAAAACTCATTTTGCTAAATTTAAACATTTCTCTACGATTTAAATTTTCTTTTCACTTAGCTTCAGCATGGCAAAGGAAACTGTCACATTGACAAAGCAGCAGTTTGCAGAATTTGAAAATAATTTTACCAACTTTACATCTGATACAGAGCTAATATTTAAAATATATTAAAATAACCAAAAAATTAGATATCAAAGAAGCAAATAACCCAATTTAAAAATGAGGTAATCATAGGTCTGTGGACTATTTTCCAACTCTGGGAGGAGTGGCAGGGGAAACCTTGGTCAGTTTGTATTAAAAACAAAACAAAACAAAATTAAAAAAAAGGAAAAATGAGGTACAGACCTAAAAGTTCAACATCCTTAGCCATGAGTGACCTGAAGTCAAACAAACTACTTTGAGACATTATCTCACACCCATCAGAATGGGTAACATCAATAAAACAAATGACAACTCATGATAGCAAGAATTGGAAGTAATAGGAAAACTCATCCATTGCTGGTGGGAGTGCAAACTTTTACAGTCACTAGCGAAGTCAATAAGGCAGTTTCTTATGAAGATGGGAATCCATCTACTTAAAGATACAACTGTATCACTCTTGGGCATGTATCTAGAGGGCATTTCAATATACCACGTGGACAATTGTTCAACCATGTTCATTGCTGTTCTATTCATAACATCTAGAAGTTGGAAACAACTTAGATATATCTCAACAGAAAAGTGAATAAAAAATATATATGTGGTACATTTAAATGTGAAATACTACTCAAACAGTTAAGAAGAGAAATTGTGAAATTCAAGGTAGGATAAGAATAAAAACAAGTCATTCTAAGTGAGATATCTCAGACAAAGAAAAACAAATATGGTATGTATTCACTTTTATGCAGATACTAGTTTTTAAGTCAATTATAAGCAAGTTACAAACCATATAATCGTATAGGTGATACAGAGTAAAGGATTAGGAAGGACAGATAGATTTCCGTAGGAATGTGAAATAGATTAGATAGTTATGGGTAGAAGAAATGGGCGACTGTATTAGGAGAATCAAGTTTTGAAGGGGATGGAAGAGGGAGATGAGGGAAGGAATACAGGGAGAGACAGCTAAAATTAAGGTCCATTTGAAAAGTTATAAGGAAATGCCACACGGGAAGCTTCCCAGGATATGCACGTGTATGAAAGTTATCTAAATGAAATTGCCAAATAATGGGGAGACAGAACCCCAACTGTACATCTCTTGTCACCACATGAAGCTTCCGGTGCCTGGAATGTGTTATATCTAATTGAGTTGTTGGCCAAATGTCACATAGTAAACCCTGAGCAATCCATGCTGTTGCCAAAGCTATAACTAGTCAGCACAAACTGACAAGGCCCTATTAATGAAGACAACCCCTGTACAACTCACTGAACACAAAGTGGAGCTGGTACCTACATTGACCTTTTACTCCCATGATCTAGTGTTCTTGATACCAGAAGGTACTCTCCATGCTACTAAGTGAGTAAAATAAACCCTAACACAGCTACAAAGCCTTCAATCTACAATGATGATCTGCCTGGAAGACATTATAGCACAGTGATAAGGGAAAAAAGCTTGGAGGAATAACCAACCACTATCTGATTTGACTTACGGTCCACTCCATGAGCTAAAACCCATACCCAATGAAGCTTGACTGACCAAGAACCTGAGACTAGATACCTTTAGGATCTAGGGGAAAAGAAAATAATACTGTTCCACTAAAGAAACCTAGCAATGAAATGATTCTTGAAGAGATTCTGCTATATCCACAAAGATCGGTGCCTTTCACAGCCATCTTCAGTGAAGCTTCTTCCTGCAAGGGATGATAACAAATACATAGACCTACAGCCAGATAAAATATGGAGAGTGGGAGACACTTGAACAACCAACTCTAAAAGGGATGTTTCTACCAAATTCCTCCCCTCTGCATTCTGGGAAGGGAAAAGAGTGTAAGAGCCAGAGGGAATGGCGGACACCAGGGAAGCAAGGCCTAAACACAGCAGGACTGACATGCATATGAACTCACAGTTAGAGGCAGCATGCACAGGGCCTTGCATGTGTTTGCATCTAATGGATTCTCAGATCTGAGAGAAATGGCAACGTATCCCCATATTTAATCCATAAACTATCTCCAATTAATAACCCCATGCAAATGAAAGACTGGTTTTCTCAAAAGTAGTCTCTCTGGGGAAACAAACTCTTAAGGGTAGACCAATGCCCAGCAGTAGATGACTAACAGTAACTGAACTCGTGGCATATTTGAAGGTTTTTTGTTTCATAATGTCATGTCAGGTTTTTAATCTTTCTTTTCTTCTTCTTTTAAAAATTTTCTCATTATTATTATATTATTATTATTACTATTATTATATTCTCTACAGGGCCTTAGTGTATATATTATGGCTTCCTGGTTTGTATTTTTGTAAGATTTCTGTGTGTGTAAACCAGTGGGTCTGTGTCTATATCTGTTTCTTGTGCTTTTTCATGGGTTCTTTTCCTTCTGTTTGTTTTGTCCTATATGCTTTTATTATATAATAATAATAATATTGTTAAAATTATATAACAGTATATTATTGTCCCTTAGATATCTGTCTGTTTTCTACTGAGAGACATAAACTGTGGAGATCCCTTCCAGATGCGAGGGGAGGTACAGCGGAACTGGGTGGAAAAGAGGAAGGGAACTGTCACCAGGATATATTGTATTAAAAAGTCAACTTGTAATAAAAGAAAATAATAAACCTGAAAACAGGTTTTAAAAAAGTGTTCTTTTTACTGAAGAGCATATGTCCTGACTGAAATTTCACATTTGGGCTTATTTTTATTTTATTGTTTAAACATATGTAACAGTTTTGAAAATAGAGCCTAAGTTTTCTGTAGCTGAGCAAACGATGTGAGCTGGCAATATGAACAAATCTACAGTGGTACTAACAGTGTCTAAATGCCTTGTTTGTGGACAGCAGTGAAATTACAATTAGATTGAACAAAAACTGCTATAAAGGATGACTATCCGTGACAAAATTATTTTATTAACAACGCAAAATGTTGCAGTGTTAACAATGGAAGATTACACACTTTTAATCATGATGATCTAATCTTAAACACCAAAATAGCTGAAACATTTAAATTGGGTAGAAATTCTTCTCTTAGTCACATAACAACACCTGTAAGCTGGTGCTATGACAAATACACTTGAACATGTTAACTTTCCGAAATCATCAATGGCAATTAATGACAATAGAATTTGCACTGGGTTGGATAAATTTTAGACAAATTTAGCTGTTCTCCAAATGTGATTTAATCAAGTATCTCAGTGGGACATATGACTTGCCTGCATCTATTACTCATTACAGGAGAGTAGTTCCTGTCATAGCTGAATATGAAGGTATTTATTGTAACAAGTCCATATCAGCTAATGGACTCGTAACCCTTTGATAAAATAAAAACCTCTAGAAAAAATACATGAAATACAAACTGCTTGCTGATATATGCTCTAATATACATTGGATGTGTACACTTACCTGAAAATTTCAAAGCTATATATTATATTCTTTCTGCACACACAGAGAGAGGATAATCACAATATATTTTCTTATATCAAAACTACCATTATTCTTGGCTAGAATATTATTGGTGTTTTATATATGATATGTATTTCCATGTAAATTATACATACATGAATACACAGAATTTTTCAATTGAATTTCAATAGCATACCAAGTTTAAAATGTCTCATAGCTAGCTCTTCAATAATTGCTCTTGGGTCTGATAAACACCACTAGAACCCAGACCATATAGCATTTTGACTGGTTCTCCTCCTATTTTGATTTCTTCCCATCATTGGTGCATCTTTCCTTCAATATGCTCCATTGTCTTTAGGAAAAGAATGCTCTTCCAAAATTCTTTAAATGCCCTGGTAACCTAAAAAGATATAAACAGTCTCCAGGAAGTCACAAGTACCCATCCAGGTCACAGGTCACATTTGTTTACTAAGGGCCCCATCTTCTCATCTATCTCCAAGGTGCTGATGTTGCCTTATTTCCTCGCAATGACATTTCCTGTCAGCAGCATAAGTGGGAAACCCTGCTTTATTTTATGAGAATGTGCCTGCAGTGTTCCATCAAAGTTGAAACCTCTGTACACATGTGTGGCAGGAATTCACAGAACTTCTTATTCTACGTTTTCAATTTCTTAGCCTATCACATCACTTAATTTGAATGTTATTTAAATGTAAAGCAAATAATTCAGCCATACCCTTTTCACTTGCATTTTTAAAAAGCTTATCACAACTGAAAAAAAAGGGTGCTTTCAACCTAAATCTTGTGATGTTTTCTTCAAACTGCTATTTATGTATCAGTAGTCTCTTTGAGATACTTACATGTGAACAATGCTACACAATTTTTCTTTCTATAGTCCCTGTAAATGCAAGCATTGTGTATTTGTTCTTGTATATGTGTGCATTCTTGTGTGTGTGTGTGTGTGTGTGTGTGTGTGTGTGTGTGTGTTGTGTGTGTAGCTAGCTGGCCTATCCAGACAGTATAAGCCACTAAGTAAATATTTTTTTTGTTTAATAATAGAACTGAATGCCCACAGATATTTAGAATTAAATTTAGGAGAATTTCTTTCATATACAAACTGGGGGAAATTACAGATATATGAGGAACAGAAATGGCCTATTCGAAAGTTAGTACAATGGATAGGATGAGTCTTCTTGGTACTCGACTGTCATCATAAATCAATTTGGTTTTCCTCTGAAATATTCGTACTATGTCAATTAATGAGAAAATGGGCTTCTGTTTTTAAATCAATGAGAAATCACAACAATATAAGAAAATCAGAATGTCTATGTAGCCCAAAGAAGCCCTCTTCATCGACCTAGCTACAATAATAAGTCTCTTACATTTTTACCCATGGTTTTACCAAGCCTTATTTACTTTCATTGAGTCTATTGACACATAGCACTTACTCACACCTGCACATCAGACACACATGCAGTTATGTGTTATTTGTTGTTATTCCTTCCTTTAAAATGCAAAAATATATGTTTGCAGGCATAGCTTTCCCCTACACGTCCCAACACCCCAGAATAGAACACATCAAAATTCTTTAATAATTGATTGGTAAAAAAATTAAATACATTATACATCTTTGACTCTTTCAATTTTAAAATTCCTTCATCTACTGTAATTATATAACTTCTTTAATATAATTTCTTATAATACTACTTACTTAATTTTCTGTTTAGTTCATTTTTCTAAGAAATGTCAAAATTGACAGAATATTAAATAATAATTTCAATAATAGAAGATTTTACATGGACAAGATTAAGTATAAATGAGATACATTTCAGAAAATACTAGTGAAGTCCTTGGAAAATGAAATATGAGATTTATCAACCAGAACTATAAAAAATAGATAAAATTTAGAAATAAGTTAGAAAATAACATAGTTATTATATATACATAAATAATAGATAATAATAAATAAATAATAATATAAAGTTAACATAATATTAGCCTCTGTCTTGTATACTATTATTGATGATTCATTTTGTTCATATCAAGCAAGTTTTGGATAATATTAAAAATGGTTTTGGTATCTAAATTGCTGAAGACACTACTCTCTTTGGACACAGCATCCAGAGGATTCAGGTTGGATTTGACCTGAAAACCTCCTCTCTGAAGACTAGTTTTTGTAGTACCAGAAGTTGTCAGGTAAGTTTCCATAGGATAAAAGCAACCATGAATTCTACCCAGCTATGATGAGTATGAACTTCAGCAATGACCATAATGGCATGATAACTCCAAGAGTGTAATAAGTGCGTTGCATATCCTGCTAGTAATCAACAGCTCTCTCAATGAACTAACATCCTACTCAACAAGAGGGAAACAATGCCTGCCATTAGAAAACTAGCCAACAAGAAGTTATGGATAGGGAGGAAAATTGACATACTCCGATTTCCTAAAGCAGCATATTTCCTAGCTGCATTATAAATATTTATTCTTGTGTAGCTCACTTATCAAAGAAACTTCTGTTTGCAAGAGATGAAACATCGACGAAAACCACAACTGATCAAAATGAAGAGAACAAATGATCTTGTGGTGCTCAGACGTAATTGATGCATCTCACTAACACAACTCCTTCACCTAATGCTCAGAAACATCACAGAAGAGATATTGGAAGGGTTGAAGGGTTAGAGGAGGAGGAGGTCTCATGGGGGATTGCTATCTCTAGAAATGACAAAGAAAACAAACTCATGAACTCTCAATGATTTGGCTGCCTACACAAGACCTGAACATGGATGATACCAATAATCATACTAATGTGGAAAAAGAAAATCTCAAGGGGCATCAATTCTAGAAAAGAACTATAGGCAACTAGGAAACACTGAAAGAAGGAACATTAGTCTTCCCCAAGGATAAAATCATCAATCAGCTATCCAAGGCCAAGTGTTCAGCTCTGAAATTTTATATATATATATATATGACACATTTTAGACATCATATATTTAGGACTTTAAGTGTTATATATTTAGGGTTACTGCATTTATATCCTTAGGAATATCTGTATATAAATATCAACAATTAAAGAAAAAGAGGCTATGCAGTTAGATAGTGCAAGGGGAGGACGAGCATAGTGGTGTATGCCTTAAACGTAGCACTTAGGAGACAGAGGCAGGCAAATCTCAGTGAGTTCCTGAGTTCAAGGCCAGCCCAAGACAGTCATGGTTCTGTTACACAGAGAAACCCTGTCTTCAAAGGCCAAAAAAAAAAAAAAAAAAAGAGCAATAGCAATAGGGATTCATTTGGTGGGCTTAGATGGAGGAAAGGAAAAGGAGCAAAGATAAAATATTTTTACATTCAAAATAAAGTCTAGAAAAAGAAAATATAGCCAGACATAGTGACACACACCTTCAATCAAATGGATTTCTGTGAGTTCAAGTCCAGTCTGGTCTACATAGCGAATTCCAGAACATACAGAGCTACATAGTGAGAACCTGTCTTTGAAATTAAAAAGAAAGGAAAGAAAGAAAGAAAGAAAGAAAGAAAGAAAGAAAGAAAGAAAGAAAGAAAGAAAGAAAGAAAGAAAGGAAGGAAGGAAGGAAGGAAGGAAGGAAGGAAGGAAGGAAGGAAGGAAGGAAGGAAGGAAGGAAGGAAGGAAGGAAGGAAGGAAAAGAAAAGAAAATGTTGACAAGTCTGCAGGCAGTTCTGGCACTTCTCCTGCTGGAGGTTCTTCGACCTTCCAGGACATCAGGGAAGCAGTGGGGATGAGGCCCAGCAAACAAAAGTACTCACCGTGTGAGAAGTGATAAGCAAAAATTCTGTCTGGTTGGATTTGTTGTTGTTATTGTTGTTTGCTTTGTTTTGTTTTCTCTTAGTTTCCACTTGGGCTCACCTTCAACATTAATTTTACAGACCACGCAGTGCTCCCGAATGCTAGCTGTACATTATAATCACTTGCGGAGCTTTAAATTACTCCCAAGGCCTAACCACATATCCCAAGGAGAGGTACTCAGTTATGGGTCTACATAGGTTCCAGGCACGAGGGGATTTAAAATTCTCCCTTTAATTCTAACCCACAACCTGGATCTAGCCTGAGGCCTTCATTTTACGAATGAAGAGATAGGCTTTGAAAAATTTAACTTGGCACACACTTTGTGAGGCTGTTTCTTTCTCATTGATCCCATCTCAGTTGTTGGATTGTCTTTTCCAGGAATCTGAAAGTCACTCAGGATCCCAACCTTTCCAGTAACACACTGCCCCTCACTGTTGGTGTCAGCCTGCTTCTATCCCATCTTTTTCCTCACTATTGGGTTGTCTTTAAAAGTGGCGCCACTGACATTTTTAACAAACTTCTTCCAACTATACAACACAAGAGTCAATAAACATTTATCAAACAAGAAAATAAAGAACTGCAAGTGAGTTTCATGCTGCGGGTTTATTTTAATCCTTTCCCAAGTGCTCTTATGCTATTCTTCTTCAGGTGAAGACTCTGAGTCTGAAATGTAGAGAAAAGCTTCTGGTTCAGTTTATATGTTTCTTCTAGAAGCAATAAAGACCATTTTTGTTGAGTGGTAAACAAATGTTATTTATCCTTATTTCCTAAGAATGAATCAAACTTCTATCCATAGAACCCAATACCCTGACAGGAAGGTCATTTACCCAATTTTACTTTATAAAATATTTCTTCAATTTTTTAAATCTTACTTCCAGTCTCATCTCAATTGTTTTCCCTTTCTGTAGAACTTCTTCCCCTTGTCTTTTTTCCATCCAACTGAGACACATCCATCCTTTAAATTGCAGCTCAAATATCACTTCCCTTGTGAAACCTTTCCTTGACCTTTCAGACAGAACAGGTCATTTCCTTCTTCACACTCCTTTGCACCCAGGCATGGTGCCACAGTGATGGGAAACATTGAGGGGCCCTGTCCTATCCACCTTGTTGAGTGCCTGAGAGGAGAAGCCTGCATCATTTTTACTTATGTTTACATCCCAGTATTTGGTCCAACTGTAACATATTTGAGACCCAGTAAATGTTGATTAAAGCCCACTAATTTTTCTAAAATGTCCTTAGTTTCATACATCAAAAATATATTAAAAAAACAAAATTAAGTGGTTCGATAGGTGACAGGCAAAAAAGAAAACTGCTTTGAAACTCAATCCGGTATAATTAATTGGAATTTTAGACGTTCAGTAAGTGGTGACATTCTGGGTCCACAGGTCTAATGAGTCTCTACACACATCAGTCTATGGAACTGTGAAGCTGCCAGGAATGATGGCATTTGCTAGTACCTGTAATTACTAGTAAGTGCTAGTAATCCTAGGACCCATAGCAAGTAGGTGCTTAGGAAGGGAGTGATGAGTTGGAAACCGGTTTGGTCTAAATAGCAACTTGCATGCCAGTCTGAGGCTATAGTGAGACCTGCAAAATACCATAAAGAAAACAACAAAAAAGTGTGAAGCTGAGGTAGTTTCTGTTAGAGCATAGAGTCCTAGAAGGGTGAGGATATAAAATTAGGTTGATATAGACTTCTTTATAGTGTGTGTGTGTGTGTGTGTGTGTGTGTGTGTGTGTGTGTGATTTCAAAGTAAATCCATGCATATTCTAAAACTAATAAATTAAATTCATACTGGAATTAAACTGAAGGAAGGGGTAGGAAAGAGATTACTTTTTTATATTTCTGATATCCAGTCTCAAGAGTCAAGAGATACAAAATTCCTTTTTGGACAGCATTCTGTCTACAGTTGAAGCAAGGGGTTTTTCTTGCCAAGAGATAGGCTTGCCACTAATTCAACCATCTCCCACTGGAGATTCTTCAATGCTCATCTTCTACTTGGAGTAGCATAGAGGGTGCTGTCTGGAGCTGACATGTCTCAATATCAAAAAAACCTTAAGTTAAGAAAACATCTTTGAATGCCATATTCTGCAGATCTCTTGAGGTTTTTGAAGACCCCCTATCTATCTCTTATATTTAGATAAGCAACTGCTGCTTGTCTTTTAGCAACTTGATTTCTGATTAGCTTAGAAAATAACTGTAATAGACTGTCATAGTACCTAACAAAACGACAAGCTTGAATGACTATTACTTTGCATTTCTTAATTATCCTAAACAGTTTGTGTCAGTTGATAGCAAAAGGCCGAAACTTCACATTTCATTTTTAAGCATTACTAGGTACAAGATCTTTAAAAAGTGTTAGCCAATATACAAAGATCAATACCAATGTGGCCAAATGTCCAAAAAGGACAAAACTTGGAAGCAGGTAAGTCAACAGCCTAGCTTTGCCAAGACAGGGTAGGCAAGTCCTTCATAATTCCTGCTTTACAATCAAGGTCTGTCAGAGAAACGGGGCCAAACAGCTGAAGATTGATGCTGTAATGTATGGAGAGAAAATGGGAACTGTCCAGGCAGCCACTGGTATGCCATTTCTTAGGTTTGGAAGCTGCAGGCCCTGCACTTCCTATATACGCAGACATATGTATCCCTCTCAGGTCTCTGGGGTGGTTAAAGAATCGATAGCTAGAGTCTCATAGTTAAATTCTAGTTGTTTAGGAATCAGGAGAGTGTTCTGGATCTAAGAAGATGTTTTTAAAATTGTGATGCAAGTTAGTATGAAAGCTGAGTTAGGTATAGAACCTTAAACTCATAGAGGTGGTTAGATAGTAGAATGTTAAAGTCAGGTGCAAAATACATATGGACTGGACATTGGGAATGTATGCCAAGTCATATAACTCTCATAATTGTGGCCTATTTATTTCTGTTGTTTTGTATTGTATTTATTGTTATAAGAGAAAGAACCATTTGTTGGGCTGAAAGGGGGAGCTGCTGGGGGAAAAAGATATACTTTAAACTTAAAAGAAAAAAAGGGAAGTGGATGGGAGGTTGAGGGGAAAGAGGGTGGGAGGGTGGCACTGGAGGGGGGCGAAGGGAGGGGATTGTGATTGAGATGTAACTTGAAGAAATAAAAAATAAATAAAACAAAAAACAAACAACAAAAAAATCTAAGAGAACAACTTAAAAAAAAGAGAGATACAAAATTCAATTATCAGTTAAAGCTATATGCTTCATTAGAATAAATTTGCTCATGTTGGAAGAAAGTACCAATTAATTCTGAGTAGAATTATGTCTCATTATTTGCTTAAGAAATGGTTAAGTGAAAATCAATTTGAGTATAACTCCAATTTTGTGCAAACGATGCATGCAGATCAGCAGCATCATCGACTATGTAGATATTCAAAATAATAGGCAGGAGCTCCAAGACATTGTACCAATATTAAACTAAATATTGGAGCCATCACCCAACTTGTCCAGTATTTTGTGGTCCTTTCCCAGATGAACTGCTTTTACATGTTTACCACCAACAGTGAGAATATTCAGCCATGTGATTTCTTTTTTGTTACAATAAGGCATGATAAAACTTCATTAAGTCATCACTTTGTCTAAATTGAAAACTTATTGAAGATCTCATTATCTCATCTTAGTATAAGCATTTGCATATGTCCAAACTCATTATAAGAATCTCATCTAAGTATATTCTAGCAATGACAAGCTGTCTTGCTTTCAGGACATCCTTCTTCCTTGAGATATGTTGATCCCTGTGTTTGTGTTGTCTTTATCACTTTCCCAGGGTGAATACATTTCCAATCTCACTTATATTCACTCTTAAACTAGACATTGCACCATTATTCACTCTGCTACCTAGAAAATTATCAAAGTTTTATACTTGGAATCCTTGAGTTTTCTAGGGATGTGGCAAGAATCAGGTTGAAATTATAGCACAGTATTACTCCTTTTATACTACTGTTTTTTTTTTTTAATTCAATCGCTACCCTGTCTTCTCTCCATTTGTAGCCATCAACTGAGTAGTAAATTGTTAAATGCTGAAGTAGATTTGGTTGCCACTTTTTAAATGAAAATTATTATAGATGTGGACAGTCAGCCTTAGTATGAGGTGAATGTCCAGATGTGATGTGGAATATGGACAGTCCTGTACATGTGGTGTGTGAACGCAGTAGAATAACACATCTACAGTCTCAGCATGGAAATGAGTAAAGACAAGGTTGTTTAATAAAATTCTCTTCCACTCAGACTTCACTGGTGATGAAACCTGCCATTTCACAGGAAGGTGTTCCTCGTCGTTCATACTTAAGTGAAGCATCTTGGCATTTGTAACGTCCACTTTTGTCACCTCACTGTCCTCACTAAGTTTAGGAAAACCCAAAGCACAACTGTCAGTTCCCCGAGGACATGTATTCAACATATGTTCTAATTAAAAATTTATTTTTGTCCACTTAAATTAAGTTCATATGTCATGCTAATTGTCTATTTTTGCCCATTCTTTGTTTCTTAATCCTTAATGACCTTAAAGATGGAATCCATCTGCTGAGCTTGGGGAAGAGAGTTTCTCACTAAAGACTGACAATGTGAAGTAAGACAGGGAAAGGGAAGTGAAAGCTTTCATTTACCACTAGGATTCCCTTTAAGTGGGTGCTGTCCCTGATATATAGGCGGAAGGAATCTCACAGAGCATGCAAGATAAGCCTGCTTATGTGGTCTATTCTTCCGCAATGACCTGTAAACTTGACAGCCCAGAAAGCTGTCTGGAGCTCTGAGAGCCACTAAGACTTGGTTTGTACGTCATTTGGGGACAGAGAGCATTGATTTGTATACACATTCCTCACTTTTGAAAAAAAAAAAATCTCTTTCTCAAACTTTTCAGATTTTCCCAAATCTGAACTTTTCTGGGTGTATGTAGAGCCACTCTTTTGCACTTTTCAAATCACTCCCTGCAAGAATTGTTTATCCTTTGTCTAGACGAGTTTATACATTCTTAATAATAACAACTATCTGTAGGAGTTACTATTATACTGTCGTAACTAGAAACTGGAAACAACCCAGATGCCCTTCAACCAAAGAATGGATAAAAACAAACAAACAAACAAATAAACTAAAAACTGTGGTACATTTACACAAGGGAATACTACTCAGCTATAAAAAGCAAGGAAATCATGCAATTTACAACCAAATGGATGGAAGTAGGAAAGCTCATCCTGAGTGAGCTAACCCAGACCCAGAAAGATACACATGTCGTGGACTCACTTATTACTGGATTTTGGCTATATATTACATGGTAAATATTCTACCACCCACAGATCAAAAGGAATAGGAACTCTGTATAACTACCCTATGAGAATTCTGGGAGTCATGTATAAGAGAGGGAGGAGTATTGTTAAGACCAAGAGAGGACAACAGCAATACACGAAGATCAACAGAACCAAACAACCTAGGCACCTAGAAGCTTACAGAGGCTGAAACACTAACCAAAAAAAAAAAAAAAAAAAAAAAAGAGGAAGAAGAAGAAAAAAGCATATATAGACCAGAATTTGCTCCCCTCCTATATCTATATTTATATCTATCTATCTATCTATCTATATATATGGATATATATAATAAGAAACTTGGTCTTCATACAGATCCCTTAACAAATGGAGTGTTTTCTGTCTGTGTCATGGTCTCTGTTGCCTGTTAGTGGAACACCTTATAATAGCTGGGCTGCCATGTTGGGTCCCAGTGCAAGAGGACACTCTTAGCTCTCATTACTGATGAACTGAAGGGGATTGATATGTGGGGTCCCCCACATCTGAGAAGGAGAGGAAGGAAAGGGGGAAAAGGGTTTGATAGTAAGACCAGGAAGGGAGGAGGAAGGGCGCTGTGATTGAGATGTAACTTGAATAAATAAATAAATGTTGAAAAAAAAATAAAGGAGGCTCTAAGGCAATGCGTTGATCCTGCACTGCTGCCTAGCATTTATTTTGTTTATTATTGCTTGAAAGCACGTTGCAATGGAAGAAGGAAAGATTTGTTGGTGTGATCCATACAGCAATCCTTTCCTTTTCTAATTTGCTCACAGCTTAATAAAACAGCCGGGGATATTTTGTCAATTTCCACACAAATGTGAGAATAAAAACAGTAAAGAATGGGGGGAAAAACTAACAGGGTAACTTATGCTCCTAGGGCAGAAGAGGCATCTACAATTCAGCTTTTGTTAAGAGATCTACAAAGAGTGGATCTCTAAATGATTTCAGAATGAACAGTTTTAATTATGTGGAATATTATTTTCCTACAATTTCAGTTCCAAACTTTCCTTGCCCTACAAGCTACATTAGCAATTTATACCTTAAAAACTTTACCTGTTCTAAAAACTCTGCCACGTGAAAATTACCTGATTTATTACACCTGGAGCAACGTGAACCACAGCCCTCCAAATTTTCTAAGAGAAGATTTAGACCTGGAAATAAAAAGTAGCTCCTTGCCTCCCAGATAAAGTGTAGAATAAGGAAAACTTCCAAACCTCTTGCTTTCTTGATCCCTATAATGGACTGAATCAACATTTGCAAATATTTTCATTGACTCTGAAGCAATAGGCTGATCCCTGCTTAACTATAAGCATTTGTACAAGCTACAAATACATTTTTTCCTTTGGATATGCCTAATTCATATTTTCAGGCAACTCACCCTGTGATCCTTTGGTGACATCTCACTGACTGTCATACTGTTAGGTTATATGACCAGGAACACTGCTGTAAAATGGCATTGCGGTGGCATCTTCTTCATGTTGTAATAGTGATAGTGGTGACTATTTTTAGGCTAGATACACTACTATGTAGGCCATAAAAAATCCAATAGTTACTAAAAACTTGAATCAGTTCAATTTTATAAAAATATAAAAATAATTTCTACTTAAAAATTAAATTTAGAGTTCTACTCTGGTGAATGGATAATTTAAATGAAATGCTTAGGCCAAAAAACACATGGAAAAGGACAATGATACAGAATATTTTGATTTATTTTCTTTGCATTATATATGTTTTAGAGTACACTGTCAGAATTTTTTTACTTCATTTTAGAACTGTAGCTATGAATATCCAATGCAACTCAGCATGTATTTTGATAACACATCATGAGTATTCTTTGTTTAGGTTAACATATATTGTCTTGGATGTAAGTCATCATGTTGTATCATGAAAGTCATTAGTAGCGCTTATGTGACTTCCAAAGAATTATAAATAAGTGGATTACAAATAAAAAATGGATATTTTTCTTTAACTGTTTTATCTTGAAATAAATATAGTCATATATGTATACATATATTGAAAACCATATATGTATACATGTATGATCTTAAAATGACATGCCAAAGTATTGTTTCATTTATTTGACTCTTAAAACTTTCAGAAATTTGAATATAACACTTTTGTATGATAAGACACAAAAGAAACAACCATATTTCAACTAATATACTCCTTCACAGTGGCTTTAAGTATGTTTTGTAATACCTCTGGTGACTGTAATCATTAATTCCATATTTTGAAAATTATTTAAGATTGAAGGTACTACAGTTGCACATATTGCTTCAGTCTCTAGAGCCCTAAGAAAAGATTTAGTGCATTTTGAAAAGAATTTTGCAGGTAGGAGCCCAAATGGATTTTCAACTCTGCCCAACCTTTTTGAAACCTACTGATGTTGAATAGTCTTTTACTGGTTGCCATGCCAACTGATACCAGAGGAACACTCTGCAGTGTGTTCATCCCTTAGAAAGCTTCACCAGATGTCTCCAACAAATTGCTATGAAAAGACTTTGGTCTGTCAGTCTTGTTAGGAGATAAAAATCAGGCTATGAGACGTCCCTGCCTTCACTTCTGATCAAACCAACCCATAAAATATGTAGACTTGTTCTACTCTCACAATAAGCCAGTAAAATCTCTCACCCTCACCCCTACCCTCCTCACTTCCTCTAGAAGGATTTTTAAAATATTTATGCTCTTATTTCTACATGAAGCAGAAGCTATTATTTGCTGCAGCTGACATTGTCTGGCCTAGCAAAGCAAGAAGCATCTGGCTGGCAGCAAAAAGAGACAGCAAGTTGATAAATTATTGATTTACATAAATCAACACCCTTTAAATATTGGTCTTTGGAAGAAAAAAGCTTTTATGCTATTTCAGTTTGGAAAGTGCTAAGATGATAAATTCATAGTCAGCTCTATCACAAGTTTATATTTCTAATCAAAGATATACAGGCATTTCATGAATGTACATATTGTATGCTCTATGTTTGCTATGAAAACAACAAAAGTCTATGTTCCTGAGGAACAATCAAGTTAAGAGAATTTATTTTACGATATATTTTTAATTTTAAACTTAACTAATTTATTTAATCCTGAAACATGGATACAATCTCTGGTAATAAATATGATACTATTTATTAATTGGTGTCTTTAAAAACAGAATAAGGAAACCTTCAAAGTATATTTTCATGAAATAATATTTACATATACTAACTGGCATCTCTATAGTAAAATTGTAGGTTTTTATATGCAAATGAATCACTAACTCAAAGACTATTTGTTTGCATATGCAGTAAGTCCAAAGCAGAATGAAAACTTGTAGGAATTTTCATATACAATTGATATTTCCACTTTCAAGAAGACTGTTTTTTAAGTAGGAATTTAAATAAAATCTCATTTCTAATTCTCAAGATAAAGAATTACAAATTTAACTACAAAATTATTTTAGGCTATTTTGTTTTATTGTTGTTCATTGAAAGCTCAAATGAAACACCAAATTTTAAATTAATCAGCCACAAAATTATTTCTTTGTACATCTGTGATTGTGTAGCCCCTTTCTGATTCTGAGTTCATGTCTATATGCACTCATGAGTTAGTGACTTATTAGAACAGTCTGCATTTTCTAACATGAACACATAATTCAATTTTTAAAATATTTAGTATTTCATATAATATTTCAATATTCAAAATTTAGATGTATTGAATATTGTGCTCTTTTTAAAATGTTTCTATTAATTTTGTAATCAAATAATCTCAATTAAATAATTTAATTTTAAATTAAGCAACTTAATTTTCTTTTTGTCCATTTTGTTTATTTAAAACATTCATTCTTTTTTCCCTGCATAACCAATGCACCAAAGGGAACAGGAACATAGACTTTGTTTCCTGTCAATGAGACACTTTGCCCTAGTGGTGCTGCCTTGTAGACCCCCAGTGTATGAGGAGGCTCTTAGCCCTCATATGACTGCTGAACTGGGGTGGGGGACTGTTACGTAGGGACACTCCACTCCAGAGGAGTGGGATGGAAGGGATGGGGGTAGAGGGTGGGAGGGCGGGACTGGGAGGGGTGGAAAGAAGACACCATATTGAAGATGTAACCTGAAGTAATAAATAACATTTAAAAAAAGAAAGCAAAAAAAAAATTCATGCAACATACCTCAATCATATTTCTCTCCCTCACAAACCCCTCGCAGATGGTCTTGAACTTACAACCCACCCCATTCCAGGTTTCTTTTGATATGTACATAGAGTAAGACTGACTGATTTTCTTCAATGATTTTAAAGTAAGCAACAATCATGGACCTTCCAAGTATGATTCTTATCACAGAATCATAAAATGAGAGTTTGCAAATATCCCAGTCCTCAGTCCCTCACTTGAATGAGATGACAGCCAGAACTCATCTTACAAACATACATATTATGATGATCTAGCAAGACCTTTTTCAAGAGGAACATGACCAGTAGTACGTTTCTACTTCCACTTTCCTCAACCTCCATTAGGAATAATATGGCCAGTAACTTTCCTATGAAAAGAAAATGTGACTTTTTCTCAAGACTGCTTTATAGACAGTTTGACACTCAAGTGATATTTTTCCACAAACTGTAGTTTGTATCAGTGACTTTTCTCTGAGGTTGCCACAACAAAAATAGAATAAACATAGGGACTCTCTTGAGATTGGGTGAACACATGACCATCATTGCTACCTGGGTAGTAATGCATTTGTATCTTTAATGTATACACATGACTCATCAAAATTATTCAACCAAGAACAGAACAGTCCTGTGTCTGACCATAACCGTAAAAGATGGTAATATCAACATTGTGGGACATCTGGGTTCTTCTGGCCCTTCCTCGTGATGCTTTGCATTTTGTTGTTAACTTACTTTATAAGAGGATCAGAGCATCAGTTCTATATAAGAGGAGCATATATATTCAAAGTTAACTGTTTTAATTACTACTGTACCTTTAGATTTTAAAGTTATTTTCAAAACAGAAAGATTCAAGATATAAAATGTGTAGGACTCCAGTAGAATGCAGAAAAATGTGGGAAGAGGAGACTTTAAAACTCAACCAATTTGGAAAATGTTGTCTAGAACTTAAGGGGGAAAAAAGCTGAAAGTGATACTTAGGATTTGCCCCAATAGATATTATTAACCAAGTGGACAATATAACATAAAACATACAATTTCAATATAACATACAAATGACAGCTTTATTAGTGGAGACAGAGAGAATAACACTTGCAAATGATGGAAACAAAACAAACAAACAGAATATAGCTGTCTTGGTCCTTGTCCTATTGCTGTGAAGAGACATTATGACCAAGGCAACTCTTATAAAAGGAAGCATTTAATTAGGCTGGATTACAGTTGTAGAGGATTGATCCATGATCATCATGGTGAGAAGTATGGTGCTGGAGCAATAGTTGAGAGCTTTACATCTTAAACAGACAGCAGGCAGAGAGAGTGACATTGGATCTGTCATACCTCCTCCAACTAGGCCACACTTTCTAATTCTTCTCATAAAATTTCACTAAGAATTCAAACATATGAGGATCATTGCCACTGAAACCACCACAAAAACAGATGTTGAAAATTTTTTCTTTAGTTTTAAACCCTATTTTTATATTTTATTTCCAAGAATATTCCAGCAGATGTCATAAACGTCCATGCAAACAGATGTGAATGTCACAATTCAAATTTATGTCTATGATAAAGAGAACAATTCAGTACAGAAAAGCTGAAGATGTGAATTCATCAAAGACCAAAACGATGTACTTAAGATAAGTTTTCTAGATCACTATTTGAGGAAGACTTGGCCTTAGAGAAAAGTAAAGCACTTCTTTCCTAGAGAAGAACCTCCCAGGACATACGGACACCAAAATAGTCAGGTAGCAGAAAATAAACACTTAAAATATATATGTGTGTGTGTGTGTGTGTGTGTGTGTGTGTGTGTGTGTGTGTGTGT
>CAJQZJ010032332.1:5052023-5099677 GCA_907164525.1 Lophiomys imhausi
TGTGTGTGTGTGTGTGTGTGTGTGTGTGTGTGTGTGTGTGTGTGTGTGTGTGTTTGCTTTGTTTTTTCCCAGGGAAGTAGAATTTTCAGTTAGATATTTAGAAAAGGAGAGAAACCCAAGGCATGAAGGGAAATTAGGAGGTGAAAAAAGTCCACAGCAGAGTTAGAAAAGATATCCTAGGTGTGTTAACAAGACAGATCAGTAGACAGTAAGGGAGGCACAACTGGACTTATGATCACCATGGATAATAATATGTAGTTATTCTCCAACCCAGATAGCACCTACTGTGTCTTCCAGGCATAGAACTCACTGACTATACTTTAACAGAAAAACAAAAACAAAACAAAACAAAAAACAAGAATTTCATTGAAATCAGAGATGTAGAGGGTCAAAGGAGTAGAAGATATGCATAAAGGAAGTATTTTCAAGAGAAAATACCATGTTTCTATTATCATTTTTCTTTCACCTTAAAGAAAATATTGATGGTTTGAAAGTCCACTTAAAAATGCATATCCATTAGTATACTTTCAATAGACTGCTTTATCGAATTTCTTTTTGCTTAGTTCTTAATTGAAACTTCATCTTTATTTGCAATGGTTGTGAATGTTGCTATGGAAACACTAGGACTCATGACTTTAGAATGTGGACTGAACAGAATGTAGTCATTCACGATTCTACATGTGTCTATAAAGCCTTCTCTAAAGCATTTACTGTTGGAGGCTATGGGCTATCTGTTGTTGTTATTGTTATTATTTTTATCAAGATAGGGCTACTATGTGTAGCCCTGGTTGTCCTGAACTCACTCTGTAAGCCGGACTGGCCGCAAACTCAGAGATTTGCCTGCCTCTGACTCTAGAGTGTTGGAATTAAAGACATGTGCCACCAAAAAAAAAAAACCCAAAAAAACAAAAACAAAAAAAATTCGTACCACTAACCTAATTGTATAACTTTCAAACTCCAGAAAGTCAAAAATAGGAAAAATAACTTGAAATAAAATAAGAAGGAAAATGTCCCTATAGTTACAAAATCAAGAATTGTTTCTGAATTCTTTTTTGGAAAGTGTGTAAGCAAGAACACAGTGATGTGAAACCCTCTAAGTGTTGCTGAAACAAAAACACAGCATAGAATCTTGTATCCTGTGAATTATGCTTCAAAGCAAGAGAGAATGACATAATTCCTCAAGCTAAATCAAAGATACATGTCAGTAGAATCTGTGTTTTGCAAGGAGGATTAAAGAACAGTCTTCAAAAAGAACCAGAAAAATTGCAAATTGTAATGTAATTACTGCTTTGATAGTAGTTAGAGGCAGAGAGTTTAAAGATGTGCTTAGGGATCACCCACCTAAGTTGACTGGGTTCTTCATTGCAGAAATGGATTAGTAGTTGCAGAAATGGACTGGTGACAAGGGTCTTGGTTCATCTCCTAACTCTCTAGCTGTGTGTTTAAGAAATTTCACACTTCCCCTTGCACTGTTTCCACACAAAATAAAACCTAAAAACCTATAACATTCACACACAAACACACACACACATTTTCTTTCTTTTTTTTTCTGTTAACCCAGTCTGTGGCTTGTTGTCATAGCAGCAGAAAATAGAACAAGAAAATGAAAATGATCATCACACTTCAATTTGTAGTAATTATTTCCTTATAATTTTATAATGCTATCACCTAATCATGTGTTCATAATCAATATAATCCATATTTCTTGTTTTAGGTGTCTATATAAAAGAAAAATCATAGCATATTTCTATATTGCTCCCATAGAACTAACATTGTCTATATTTTTAATATTCACCTTTTCAATGGCTATCTTTTGTTAATTTCTGGCCTTTGTGGTATTCATTATATAAAAATACATACTGCATAATCATGCTGTTGGATATGATGTTTCTAATCTGAGTAGCAAAATGTATGTTGCTATGATAAATGTGGATAGAAGTACAACTCAGTGAGAGAGTCTGTGCTTAGCATTCTTAAGTTGCTGGGTTCAGTCTCAATAGTTCATGTAAAATAAATAAATGATGAATTTAGCTTAAGATAATAATGAAACCAGTTCCGTCAACTAAAATTGCATAGTCATATAAGTAGCCACATAAAGATATAAATTTAAGTGGACTATATATATGTTTCCAAAAGTCTAGAATAAACATTATACGTGTTTTCTTGCTTTCCAAAAATTCTTTATCATGAGAAAATATGTGTTTCCAAGGATATATGAAGCAACTTGACAGTAATTTTTAAATATATTAACTTTATGGATTAATAATCACATCAAATATCTATACATATATCAAATCACTGTTAACAGTAATACAGAACTATAACAACTGCCAAAAGTTCCAGTTGCACAGCAAGCACAAGAGGCAGAACTCAGCCCTCATGAGAGCAAGTCACATTATTTGTGGGGAAATTCAAATATAGGATCACTTCTGTTTCTTCCCAGAATGAATGTGGTTTTTACGCAACAACTGGACTAAGAAGCATGCTGCTGGGAATCATTTGCCATTTTGAGCAAAACCATTCTTTTCTGAAAGCAGAGAGATAATTTGAAAGTGAACGACACCTTAGAAACTCAGAAAGCAAAGTAATAGTCACTTTCTAGGAAATTTTAACACCTCAATTGTCAACATTCACTTTCTTCTCCACATGTCACAAAAATATATAAAGTGATCCTGTGCTTTTTTAGCATCACATTGCTGTTGTTGCTTTCATGTGTTTGTTTCATATTAGTGACTAAGTAAAAAAATCGAAAGTCAGATGTATGACATTAATTATGTAAATAAATGAGCCTTCATCCCTGAACCACACTGTTTACCTATATTTACTACTAATGAATGCAATATTGATAATAATAATAATAGGAATATGATGATTGCAAAGAAAGATAGTAGATACCAGACTAAAAAATCCATATACATGATAAGAGGTGATTTTCACACATATTTACTGGTCTTTCTCTACTCATACTTATCTAGAGAACTCTCTCTGCTCCAGGAAAGACTTGGTGATATTCCAAGATTTTACTGTCAGCATGGGGTGCTGTTGCGAGGTGGTAAAATCTTTATAAATTCTTGTCTGGAGGTGAGACCATTGTAGACCTGCCTTTTATAGAAATATTGAGACCCTGGACACTTTCCTTTTTTCTCTCTTCTCGGCTTCTATCCTCTTTAATGTGTGCATACACTCTGTCATGGTGGTCTTTATACTTACATGCATCGAAGTTATGGAGACTTGCCAGTACACATTAAAATTATGACTCACAAGACGACCTACAGAGTCAACTAACCTGGGATCGTGGAGGCTCACATGAACCATCAGCCAAACAGCATGCATGGGCCAGACCTAGGCCCCTTACACATAAGTAACTGATGTGTAGTACCTTTGTCTTTATCTAGATATCCTAAAAATTGGAGCAGGAGCTGTCTCTGACTCTGTTGCCTGCCTTTGGATCCCATTGCCCTAGCTGGGCTGCCTTGTCTGGGATCAGGGGAAGAGGATACACTTAGTCTTGTTACATGCCAGGGTGGTTTGGTACCCATGGTGGGCCTCCCCTTTTCTGAGGAGAAGGGGAGGAGGGAATGGGAGGAGGTGGTGTGATGGTGGGATTAGGAGGAGAAGAGGAAGGGGGGGTTGTGTTCAATATGTAAATTGAATAAACTTATTAATGGAAAAACAAAAACAAAAACTATGTGCCAAAAAATATTCAATTTGAATAGATATTCTCATGTACTTTGCCACATGCCACAGTGATGAAAAAAAGAGTAATTCAAGGAACTACATGTGTCGAGGTACTTACATCCAAATAATACATTACTAGAGATAGAGTGATTGATATAGTTTGAAAACTATTTAAAAGACCTTGTGCTCTTTCCCTTGAAATGTTTAAGTGTTAATAATTTCAGGTTATATGTTTAAATACTATCCACCAATTAACATTAAAATGTGTGTAATTAACCAAAATATTGCTTTTAAATCACAAACTTCATCTATTCCCAAATGATGCCATGCAATCTATATTTTAGGTTAAAGTTGTCAACATTCATGAGCAAGAACAAAATATAACTCTTAATTTCTACCAGTCTCTCTACTTGATTCTTTCAGAACCTTAACTGCTGATATAATAGTATCATCTTTTATACTGTTGTTCAAGAGAAGAGAAAAAAACTTAACTTCTATTCTTATTCTTCCTTTACACTTTCTCCATGTATGTTATAATGCAACCTATCTGTAAACACTATTGGCTCTATGTTCAAAAAAGATATTAACAAAAGGACAAAACTTGGAAGCAGGTAAGTCGACAATCTAGCTCTGCCAAGACAGGGGAGGCAAGTCCTTCATAATTCCTGCTCTAAAATCAATGTCTGTCAGAGAAACGGGGCCAAACGACTGAAGAACGATGCTGTAATGTATGGAGAGAAAATGGAAACTGTCCAGGCAGCCACTGGTGTGTCATATCTTAGTTTTGGAAGCTGGACCCCTGCACTTCCTATATAATCAGATATATTTATCCCTCTCAGGTCTCTGAGGTGGTTGAAGAATACATAGCTAGAGTCTCATAATTAAATTTTGAGTTGTTTAGGAATCAAGAGAGTGTTATGTATCTAAGAAGATTTTTTTTAAAATTGTGATGCAAGTTAATATGAAGACTGAGTTAGATATAGAACTTTAAACTCATGGAGATGGTTAGATAGTAGAAAGTTAAAGTCAGGTGCCAAATACATATGGACTGGACATTGGGAATGTATGCTAAGCCATATAACTCTCATAATTGTGGCCTAATTACCTTTGTTGTTTTGTATTGTATTTATTATTATAAGAGAAAGAGCCATTTGTTGGACTGAAAGGGGGAGCTGTTGGGAGGAAAAAGATGTACCTTAAACTTAAAAAAATAATAAGGAAGGGGATGGGTGGGTTGAGGTGGACGAAGGTGGGAGGATGGGATTGGAGGGGGGGGTAGGGAGCGGATTGCGATTGAGATGTAACTTGAAGAAATAAAAAATAAAGAGGAAAAAAATAAATAAATAAAACAAAAAAATTCTGTATTCTTTGAAATCTATGGAAGGCTTTCCATAACTATGTCATTCCCTCATTGATAGCAGTGGTTATCTCATGAGTAGAATTCTCCAATTAACTTTATATTCATCTCCATTATACTAATCTGCTTTAACCTCCTGATGTGTTATCTCAATAATAACTATTCTTTGGCAATTATAAGTTACTAGTAAAATTTTATAGGTTCTTATGAAATTAACTTGATTGACAAAATCATTATCAGCACGAATTCTACTCAACAATACAATCAAATCATCACATTGTAACAAAACTATTGCAAGGGTTATTTGAATGATTATTTGCAAAGGAGGATATTATCTATACTTATTTTCTTTTTTTAATCTTTATTTTTCTTCAAATTAATTAATTTATTTTTTTCCTCAAGTTACATCTCAATCACAAACCTCTCCCTATCCCATCCCTCCAATCCCATCCTCCCACCCTCTTCCGCCTCAACCCACCCATCCCAATCCATTTTTTTTTAAGTTTACGATATATCTTTTTTCCCATAACAGCTCCCCCTTTCAGTTCAATAAATGACTCTTTCTCTTATAATAATAAATACAATTCACAACAACAGAGGTAATTAGGCCACAATTGTAAGAGTTATATGGCTTAGCATACATTCCCATTGTACAGGCATATGTATTTGGCACCTGACTTTAATGTTCTACTATCTAACCATCTCCATGAGTTTAAAGTTTTATATCTAACTCAGTTTTCATACTAACTTGCATCACAATTTTAAAAACATCTTCTTAGATACAGGGCACTTACTTGATTCCTAAACAACTCAAAATTTAATTATGAGACCCTAGCTATCTATTCTTCAACCACCTCAGAGACCTGAGAGGGATAAATATATCTGATTTTACAGGAAGTACAGGGCCTGAAGCTTCCAAAACTAAGAAATGACATACCAGTGGCTGCCTGGACAGTTCCCATTTTCTCTCCATACATTACAGCATCGATTCTCAGTCATTTGGCCCTGTTTCTCTGATAGACATTGGTTGTAGAGCAGGGTTATGAAGGACTTGCCTACCCTGTCTTGTCAGAGCTAGGCTGTCGACTTACAGGCTTCCAGGTTTTGTCCTTTTTGGACAGCATTCTGTCTACAGTTGGAGCAAGGGGCTTTTCCTACCAAGAGATAGGCTTGCGATTAATTCATTCATCTCCCACTTGAGATTCTTCGAAGCTCATCTTCTACTTGGGGTAGAATAGGGGGGTGCTGTCAGGAGTTGATATGTCTCAATATAAAAAAAATCTAAAGTTACGGAAACACCTTTAAATGCCATATTCTGCAGATCTCTTGAGGTTATTGAAGAGGCCCTATCTATCTCTTATATTAGGGTAAGCAGATGTTGCTTGTCTCTTAGCAGCTTTATTTCTGATTAGCTTAGAAAATAATTATAATAGGCTGTCATAGGACCTAACAAAATGACCGGCTTGCATAACTATTAGTTTGCATTTCTTAATTATCTTAAACAGTTTATGACAATTAGTAGTAAAAGGCAAAAACATCACATTTCATTTTTTTCTTTACCTCTTAACCCTTCTATCCCATTTCTCTGGGGTGGGGTGTCCTTATATAACAGTCCCTCATCTCAGTTGAGAGGTTGTATGAGAACCAAGAGCCTCCTCATCCATTGGGGGTCTACGAGGCAGTACCACCAGTGAAAAGTGTCTCATTGCACAGGAGAGAGAACTAAAAAACAAACAAACAAATAAGCAGAAAAACAGATAAAAAAGAATAAAAAATAGAAAGAAATATAAAAAATAAATATAAAACACAAAAAGTCTATGTCCAAGTTCCCTTTGGTGTGTTAGTTGTAGTATCAATACATTCTACTATATAGTTGAACCTACTATAAGAGAATACATGCCATATGCATCCTTCTGAGTCTGGGTTAGCTCACTCAGGATGAGCTTTTCTAGTTCCATCCATTTGGCTGCAAATTGAATAATTTCATTGTTCCTGATAGCTGAATAATATTCCATTGTGTAGATGTACCACAGATTTTTAACCCATTCTTCGGTTGAGGGACATCTGTGTTGTTTCCAGTTTCTAGCTATTACAAATAAGGCTGCTATAAACATAGATGAGGAAACTTCCTTATGATTTCGTGAAGAGCCATTTGGGTGTATACCCAGAAGTGGTATGGCTGGGTCCTGAGGCAAAGCTATTCCAAGTTTTCTAAGATATTGCCAGACTGACCTCCATAGTGGTTCCACAAGCCTGCATTCCCTCCAGCAATAGAGTAGGGTACCCCTTTCTCCACACCCTCACCAGCATGTGCTGTCATTTGAGCTTTTGATCTTAGCAATTCTGACAGGTGATATATGTTATCTCAGAGTCCTCTTGAGTTGCATTCCTCTGATGATTAAGGGTGTTGAGCATTTCTTCAAGTGTCTCTCAGCCATTAGGGATTCCTCCTTTGTGAATTCTCTATTTAGCTCTGTTCCCCATTTTTTGATTGGATTATATGGATTCTTGACATTTCATTTCTTGAGTTCTTTGTAGGCTTGGGATATTAGCCCTCTGCCAGATGTGGGGTTGGTGAAGATTTTCTCCCAGTCTATAGGTTGCCGTTTTGTTCGAATGACAGTGTCTTTTGCTTTACAGAAGCTTTTCAGTTTCATGAGGTCCCATTTATTGATTGTTGATCTTAGGTCCTGAGCTGTTGGTGTTCTGTTCAGGAAGTTGTAGCCTGTGCCAATGAGTTAGAGGGTTTCTCCCACTTTTTCTTCTAGTAGATTTAGTGTGACCGACCTTATGTTAAGGTCTTTGATCCACTTGGACTTAAAGTTTTGTACAAGGTGATAAGTATGGGTCTAATTTCATTCTTTTACAAGTGGACATCCAGTTGAACCAGCACCATTTATTGAAGATGCTGTCCTTCCATTGTGCCGTTTTGGCGTCTTTGTCAAAAATTAGGTGGCCAGAAGTGTGTGGGTCTATTTCTAGATCTTCAATTCGATTCCATTGATTCACTGGTCTGTTTCTATACCAGTACCATGCTTTTTTCATATCTATTGTTCTGTAGTACAGCTTGAAATCTGGGATGGTGATACCCCCAGATATATTTTATTGTACAGGATTGATTTAGCTATTCGGGGTTTTTGTTGTTCCGTATGAAATTGAGAATAGCTCTTTATAGGTCTATAAAAAATTGCGTTGGTATTTTGATAGAAATTGCATTGAATCTATATATTGCTTTTGGTAGGATGGCCATTTTTATTATGTTGATCCTACCTATCCATGAGCATGGGAGATCTTTCTGTCTTCTAAAGGCCTCTTCCATTTCTTTCTTCAAGGGCTTGAAGTTCTTTTTGTATAGGTCCTTTGCTTGCTTGGTTAGAGTTACCCTCAGGTATTTTATATTACTTGTGGCTATTGTGAAGGTGGTTGTTTCCCTTATTTCTTTCTCAGCCCATTTGTTTGTTGTATAACAAGGGCTTCCTATTTTTTTGAATTAATTTTGTATCCTGCCACCTTGCTGAAGCTGTTTATCAGCTGTAAGAGTTCTCTGATGGAATTTTTGGTGTCTCTTCTGTATACTATCATATCGTCTGCAAATAGGGATAATTTGACTTCTTCATTTCCAATGCTTATCCCTTTGATCTCCTTCAGTTATCTTATTGCTCTAGCAAGATATATGGTGAAAGTGGACATTGTTGTCTTGACCCTGAGTTTAGAGGAATGCTTCAAACTTCTCTCCATTTAATTTGATGTTGGCCACTGGCTTGCTGTATATTGCCTTTATTATTTCTAGGTATGGTCCTTGTATGCCCGTTCTCTCCAGAACTTTTAGCATGAAGGGGTGTTGGATTTGTGAAATGCTTTTTCTGCATCTAGCGATATTATCATGTGGTTTTCTTTCCTTCATCTTGTTTATATGGTGAATTAAGTTGATGGAATTTTGTATGTTGAACCATCCCTGCCTTCCTGGGATGAAGCCTACTTGATCATGGTGTATGATACTTTTGATGTGTTCTTGAATTCGATTTGCTAGTATTTTATTAAGTATTTTTGCATCTATGTTCATGAGGGATATTCGTCTGAAGTTCTCTTTCTGTGTTGGGTCTTTGTGTGGTTTAGGAATCAGGGTGACTGTGGCCTCATAGAATGAGTTTGGCAATGTTCTTTCTGATTCTATTTGGTGAAAGAGTTTGAAGCGTATTGGTGTTAGCTCCTCTTTGAAGGTCCGGTATAATTCTGTTCTAAGGTCATCTGGCCCTGGTCTTTTTTTGGTTGGGAGATTTTTAATGACTGTTTATATTTCCTTAGGAGTTATAGGGCTGTTTAGTCTGTTTATCTGATCTTGATTTAGCTTTGGTAGGTGGACTCTATCAGGAAAATTGTCCATTTCGCTTTTGTTCTCAAATTTGGTGGAGTACAGATTTTTAAGGTAGGACCTAAATATTTTCTGGATCTCCTCAATGTCTGTTGTTATTTCTCCCTTTTCATTTCTGATTTTGTTGATTTGGGTTTTTTCCCTCTTTCTTTTAGTTAATTTGGCTAAGGGTCTGTCTATTTTGTTGATTTTCTCAAAGAACCAACTCTTGGTTTCATTGATTCTTTGTATAGTTCTTTTTGTTTCTAAGTTTTTGATTTCAGCCATAAGTTTGATGATCTCCTGACTTCTGTTCCTTTTAGGGGTGATTGCTTCTTTTTTTTTCCAATTCACCCAGTTTGGCTGTTAATTCGTTAATATGACCTGTCACAATTTTCTTTTTGAAGGCACTTAGTACTATGAATTTTCTCGTAGCACCGCTTTCATTGTGTCCTATAGGTTTGGGTATGTTGTGTCTTCATTTTAGTTGGATTTTAAGAAGTCTTTGATTTCCTTCTTTATTTCTTCCCTGACCAATTATCATCTAGTAAAGATTTGTTCAATTTCCATGTGCATGTAGCCTTTCTGTTGATTCTTTTGCCGCTGAAGTCCAGCTTTATTCCATGGTGGTATGATAAGATACAAGGGGTTATTTCCATTTTCTTGTATCTGTTGAGGCTATCTTTGTGTCCAACTGTATGGTCAATTTTGGAGAAGATTCTCTGCGGTGCTGAGAAGAAGGTGTATTCTTTTGCATTTGGATGAAACGTTCTGTAGATATCAGTTAGGTCCATTTGGTTCATGATCTCTGTTATACTCATTATTTCTCTGTTTGGCTTCTGTCTTGATGATCTGTCCATTGTTGTGAGTGGGGTGTTGAAGTCTCCCACTACTCAAGTGTTGGGATCGATATGTAATTTAAGTTTTAGAAGCGTTTCTTTTACAAATGTAGGTGCTTTTGTATTTGGGGTATAGATGTTCAATATTGAGATGTCCTCTTGGTGGATATTTCCTTTAATGAGTATGTAATGCCCTTCTCTGTCTTTTTTTATAAACTTCAATTGGAAGTCTATTTTGTTCGATATTAGGATGGCTACTCCAGCTTGCTTTCTGGGTCCATTTGCTTGGCAGACCTTTTTCCAGCCCTTTACTTTGAGATAGTGTCTATCTTCAGTAGTGAGATGTGTTTCTTGTATGCAGCAAAAATATGGGTCTTATTTACAGATCTAGTCTGTAAGTCTTTGTCTTTTTATTGGCGAGTTGAGTCCATTGATGTTGATGGATATTAGTGACCAGGGGTTGTTATTTGCTATTATTTTGTTATAGGTGGTTGTCTTGTGCTTCTTTTTGTTTAGTTTCTGTGGAGATTTCTATTTCCTCTGTTTTCTTGGGTGTAGTTATCATCTCCGGTTTGGAATTTTCTTTCTAGGTTCCTCTGTAGGGCTGGGTTGTGGGTAGATATTGCTTCTTTTGATTTTGTCATGGAATATCTTGTTTTCTCCATCTATGTTGATAGAGAGTTTTGCTGGGTATAGTATTCTGGCTGGGCACCTATGTTCTCTCAGTGCTTGTAAGACATCTGCCCAGGCCCTTCTAGCTTTTAAAGTTTCTGAGGAGAAATCAGGTGTAATTCTGATGGGTCTTCCATTGTATGTGACTTGCCCTTTTTCTCTTACAGCTTTTAATATTCTTTCTTTGTTCTCTGTGTTTGGAGTTTCAATTATTATGTTCTGAGAGGAGTTCTTTTCTGATCTAATCTGTTTGGTGTTCTGTAAGCCTCTTGGAATTTTATTGACATCTCTTTCTTTAGGTTTGGGAAGTTTTCTTCTATGATTTTTTTGAAGATATTTCCTGCACCCTGGAGTCGGAAGTCTTCTCTTTCCTCTACGCCTATAATTCCTAGATTCCTTCTTTTCATTGAGTCCTTGATTTCTTGGATGTTGTGGTTGAGAGATTTTTTTAGCTTTCTCATTTTCTTTGGATATTGTACTGATTTCTTCCATTGAATCTTCCATGCCTGAGATCCTGTCTTCCATCCCTTGAATCCTATTTTTGGTACTGATATCCATAGTTCCTATTCTCTTCCCTTGGCTCTCCATTTCCATTTTTTAACTCAGACTGTGTTTTCTTTATTGTTTCCATTTCCATTTTCTTTTCCTGGATGGTTTTATTCATTTTGTACATTTCCTGCTCCAAATTTCTTGTCTTTGCCTGGAAGTCTTCTATTGCCCTGTCATTTTCATGTTCAAGCTGAGCCACCTTGTTTTGAAGTTCTCTAACGGTCCTCTCCATAGTTTTCGTTTGTGATATCGTGGCCTCTTTGAATTCCTTCATGAATTTAAGTTCTTCTTGAAGGGACTCTATCACTCTCCATAATGTAGAATTGTTATAGTTTTCATGTGTTTCAGTTGTGGTGATTTGATCTGGATGGCTGAATGACATCGCTTTCTTTTGTTGGAGTCATTCTGCCTTGAATCCTGCTTTTTCTGGGGCGCTTGGCCATTTGTCTTAGCCGTCTGTTCCTGTTGTCTTCTATTCTTAGATCCAAAGGGGGAGCTTTAGTGTAGCAGTCAAGTTGCCTGACTCGCCCCCTGTAAGGTTTGTTTTACCACCCCGCCTCTCGGGTGGAGACTTTACATATCAAGAGGGTGGAGCTGAATACACTTAAGTTCTGGCTCCCTGTCAGAAATGTCCATAGTAGCAAAAAAAGACCAATAATAATGGAAAAGACTTCACTGTTTGCCCAGGACTGAATCCTATGGTGGGTGAAATCTGCCTTCCCCCCCCACTGGAGCTGGCTCTGGAAACTTGGGGACGGCGTCACGTTTGACCAAGTTCCCGTAAGCCACAGTGGGTTTCAATCTAAAGCCTGATGGGTATTCTGCTGCCAAGCATAATAAGTTTGGGTATGTTGTGCCTTCATTTTCATTGAATTCTAGGAAGACTTTAATTTCTTCCCTGACCCAGACGTCATTGAGTAGAGAGTTATTCAGTTTCCATGTGATTGCAGGCTTTCTGTTGCTTTTGTTTTTGTTGAAGTCTAGTTTTTTTTTCCATGACGGTCTGATAAGTTACAAGGGGTAATTTCAATTTTCCTGTATCTGTTGAGGCTTGCTTTGTAACCGACTATATGGTCAATTTTGAGGAAGGTTCCATCAGGTGCTGAGAAGAAAGTATATTCTTTTGGTTTTGGGTGAAATGTTCTGTAGATATCAAGGAGATCCATTTGATTCATGGGGGTCTTTCAGGTTTCTTATTTCTCTATTTGGTTTCTGCATTGTTGATCTGTCCAGTGGTAAGAATGGTGTGTTGAGTCTCCCACTATTAATGTGTGGGGTTCGATGTAGGATTTCAGCTTTAGTAGTGTTTCTTTAACAAATGTGTGTGCCCTTACATTTGGGATATAGATGTTCAGAATTGAGATGTTGTCTTGATGGATTTTTCCTTTGATGAGTATCAAGTGTCCTTCCCCATCTCTTTTGATTAATATTGGTTGAAAGTCTATTTTATTGGATACTAGAATGGCTACTCCAGCTTGCTTCTTGGGTCCATTTGCTTGGTATATCTTATCCTAGCCCTTTACTGGGAGATAATGCCTATCTTTTTTGCTGAGGTGTGTTTCTTGTAAGCAGCAGAATTCTGGATTCTCTTTTCTCATCCATTCTGCTAGCCTGTGTCTTTTTATTGGGGAATTGAGTCCATTGATGTTGAGAGACATTAATGACCAGTGATTGTTATTTCTTGCCATCTTGATGTTGGTGGAAATAGTGTGTGAGTGAGCTTCCCTTCTTTTTATTTCTCTGCCTTTGAGTTATTTGTTTCCTGTGTTTTCTTATATGTAGTTAACCTCTTTGGGTTGAAGTCTTCTTTCTAACATCTTCTGTATAGCTGGATTTGTGCACAGATATTGTTTGAATTTAGTTTTGTCCTAGAATATCTAGTTTTCTCCATCTATGTTGATTGACAAACCTGCTGGCAATAATAGTCTGGCCTGGCATTTGTGGTTTTTTAAAGACTGCAAAACATTTGTGGAGGTCCTTTTGGCTTTTAGTGTCTGTGATGAAAATTCAGGTGTGATTCTGATCAGTTTGCCATTAAATGTTACTTGGCCCTTTTCCCTAGCAGCTTTTAATATTCTCTTTGTTCTGTACATTTAGTGTTTTGATTATTATGTGGTGGGAGGATTTTATTTTCTGGTGTAATCTATTTGGAGATCTTTCAGCTTCTTATACAATTATAGGCATCTCTTTCTTTAGGTTTGGGAAATTCTCTTCAATGATTTTGATGAAGATATTTTCTGGTCCTTGGAGCGGGGAATCTTCTCTTTTTTGTATTCCTATTATTCTGACATTTTGTATTTTTATAGTGTCCTTGATTTTCCTGAAGGTTTTGTGTCAGGAATTTTTTGCATTTTATATTTTCTTTGACAGATGTATCAGTTTCTTCAATCTTATTCTCTGTGCCCGAGATTCTTTCTTCCATATCTTGTATTCTGTTCATAATGCTTGTGCCTGTAGTTCCTTTTCTTTTCTTAAGGTTTTCCAGTCCCATGGATGTCTTGGTTTGTATTTTCTTTATTGCTTCAACTTCCCTTTTCAGGTCTTCCATTCCTTTAAATGTTTTATTTATTTCCATCACCTCTTTTGTAGTATTATTTTGTTGCTCTCTGAGGTAATTGATTCCTCCCTTAAGCCTTCTATTATTAATATAAGCATAGGATTAAGGTCATTTTCCTTTGTTTCAGTTGTGTTAGGATTTCCAGGTTTTACTCTAGTATTATTGCTAGATTCTAGAGACATCATATTGGTTTGGGTTTTTTTGTTTGTTTGTTTGGTTGGTTGTTTTTTTTGGTTTTTGTTTTTTTGGTTTTTTTTTTTTTTGTGTGTGTGTGTGTGTGTGTGTGTGTGTGTGTGTGTGTGTGTGTTCTGGCTTTCAGTCATCTGGTTGACCCTGGTCTGGTTGTTTATGAAACCAGTTGGCCTTGGTGCTCAGGAAACCCCCTGTGCTAGGGGCTGCATGATCCTGAAATCCTTGTATCCACCTCCAGATGATGGGAAGGTTCCTGTAATAGACTGCTTCTTGGAGAGTGACTGCTGTTCTCCTCAACGTGTTGTGCCCCACTTGGACCTATATACAGGGGATTAGAGTGGGGAGGAGGTTATCCTGTGAGGACCTGAAAGCTGGAGGATCTTCTCAGGAAGGCAGGTTGGGCTGTGGTTGGGCCTGTGTTCTCTCCTCCCTTACAGAGTCATTATGGTTCTGCTGCTGGGCTAACCATACAGGTAGAGAGCTCTACCCAAGATGGTTGCCAGCATTGGGCATGCTTGTTGCCTCACAAACTTGGGAGCTCAGGTGAGTGAGTTACCCCTTTGTAGGAAACACACTGGGTCCATCTGTGTTTGAAGTCAGTCTCAGCTCCTGACTGCTTTGCTATGACTGGGTTTGGGCTCGTGACTCAGTTAAAGTGTACAAGGTGCCGCCATGTTGGGAACTCTGGAAAGTAAATCTTACTTAACTTTGCTCTTGTGGTCCGGCTATTTTTCCGGGTTAGGTCTTGTGCATGCTGGATATTAGGCAGACCGGTGAGGCAACTGATCTGTGGCAGAAGCCCTGGGCTGGATCCACTTGTGGGCTAGGTCCACTCTGTCCAGTGCTCTCCTCTACATGAGTAACCGAGCTGGCTGATATCTGGGTGGTGTTTCTGGGAACCGCGTGAGCAGTTTTGCGTGGTAAAAAGACTCAGTGTTTGAAGGAAATTCAGACACCATCTGTGTTTCATAATCAGATGCGGGACCTCATATTCACTCCACAGTGACTAATCTCATCCACCTACTATTCAGATACAATGCTCTATGGAAAGCACCATCTTAGATCCCTCAATTGTATACTTGTTTAAATGGAGTTAGATGCTCATCCTTGACCTGTGATACATATTTTCTTTTTGTTTGTTCAAAGATATTTTTCAAAAATTTTTTAAATTTTATTATTTTGTGTGTCTGAGTGTTTTGTCTGCATGTTTGTATGTGCACCATGTGTGCATTTGGTACTTCTGAAGGGCATTAGATCCCATAGGACTCAAGTTATAGAGCTATATGGAGTTGTGCCATTAGGTCCTCAAAATCCAACTCATGTCCTTTGCAAGAGCAACAAATGCTCTAAATGACTGAACCAATATTCTGGCCTCAGAAATTTACCATGCTAATTTATTCATATTCACTAATCTTTGGAAATCTTATCTACTTAGTATTATTCAAAGATTTTCTTTTGTTTTGATAATTATAAAGTTTGGTTTATAACCTTTACATTTTAATATAAGTTGAATAATCTGCTTTTAAAAGGTAGTTTATTAAATGCCCCCATCAGTACATAAATTCTGTAAACCCTTTTGTATCTGTAGGTTCCTTATTCTAAACCAGAATTATGTATTTTTCATTATTTGTAAGCATTGCACTATGAGATGATATTTTTATATGGGAAAATTCATTAATTATTACTATTTTCAACTGTTACTTATTTACATTCACACATACATACACATAGATACACACATATATATATTATGCTTCAAGGAAGAAACCTGGGGAGATTTGCTGGAATTGCATTAATATTGTTCAGTTTGGGGAATAACTGACATCATTCAGAGTATATATTACAACTCCAACTTATATATCCATATCTCTGTATCAATATAATCATATTTAATTTCTTTATCTTCAGTGGCAGGATTTTTTAATTCATTTTTTCTTTGTTTGTATCTCTCCATATCACATAATATACTAGTTTACCCAAAATAAAGCTATGATTATACAAATTCTGAAGAAATTATGATGCTTTAGAACATACACATTTAAATTTGGTTTATGGTGAATACAAAAATAACAAATGACACTTGTATTGTACCTGCCTACATGACCAATTACAATGTGTAAATTTGATATCCTATAGTATCATATCTCTTGCATTCTTTGTTTCTAATTCCCCACACCTCCAGCTCTTTTGATGACTAGTAAAGGCATTCCTGGATAGGCTTTGAGTGCATATGCAGAGAGTTCAAAGGGTGTGACATTCCCCTCCTGGTCCCACCCTCCCTCCCATTCCCATCTCCATCCTTTACTTCTCCTCAGATGAGTGCAGCCCCCACAAATCAATACCCCTCAGTTCAACAGTTTCATGGGAGCTAAGAACTTCCTCTTCTACTGGGGCCTGACCTGGCAGCTCAGCCTGGGTAAAGTGTCCCACCATCAAGCAATAGGGTCTGTGATCCATTGATGGGAGGAGTTTTTCATAAGATAGTTATGCTAGGTTCCTGCCTCTTTGGGTCTGTGGGTTGTGGGATGCTTGTCCTGTCTTATATGGCTAATATCCACTTATAAGTCAGTACATACCATTAGTATCTTTCTGGGTGTGGGGTAACTCACACAGGATGAGCTTTTCTAGTTCCATCCATTTGGTTCCAAATTCCTTCAGCTCTTATAATGACTGGCAGAGACATTCCTGGGTGGACTTCGAGTGCCTATGCAGAGGGTCAGAGTGTGTGACATTTAATGCACTATCATTGTAACAGTGACTAGTGGCTGATGGCATAGAATAGGAAACACTAGAAGCCACAGAGCTCCCAGTGCAGGCAGGTGGGTTTAACACATTTGTTGAAATACACCTGTTTTTTCCCTCTTTTCTATCCTACTCTCTCAAACACTTGCAACTCTTAGGAATATTATATTAACAAGTAATTTACAAAACATTCCTAGTTCATGTTCTTCACACTTTTCTTTACACTTTAAAAATATCTTAGCAGTATTTTTAAAAAGAAGAAAAACTTCACAATATGGCTGAAGATCTTTTTTTTTTCCACCAAATACCATTCTGATGGAAACATGAACACAAAAATATCAAACATCATCTTTAAAATTCAACAAATTTTACATTATTCTCACCAAATAAGGAAATGAAAATACTATTAAATACCCTGATGGTTGCAGTGCTTATATCATGAATTTTTATTTGGAATGCATCAGTAATTTGAACTGTATTGTTTCCACCATAATTTCAGCTTTCTTCATTGTGGAAGCATTAAATGTTTAAAATATAAAGAGAATGTTGAAAATGAGGCTATATAATAGCCCAAAATATTATGTTATTAGAAAAAAGAAAAATCATGTACAGAATGTGTGATTTATTTAAATATTTTCTATTCCAAAAGTCAACTTAAAATTTCTAATTTCAAATTTAAGATGTAAATATACAATTGAACCATTTTCTCATTGTCATGGTTGAGACAGTAGTCTTCAGAATTCAGCACTTTGCTTCATTCAGAGGTGGAAGAATTGAGCAATGAGCAAAGATAAGTGTGGGCAAGGAGCTATTCACTTCTATAGTGTAATCTGTCTCCTGTGGCTTTTGCTTATCGCTGCCTGGAACTCATTTTATTTCTTTTAGGAACTTGCATGCAGCTTGGCCAGAGTAGTAGAATTATCACTAAAATCAGCCTCATTACTGCATGACCAGTGAATAAGACCCTGATGATTCCTTGATCCTTGTTTGGATTTATACATTTTATCAATTGCTAATGTGGCCTTTGCCTGGTGTTCCTCAGACCAAGGATTGCACTGTCTAAGGCAAAAAAAAAAAAAAAAAAAAAAAAAAAAGCAAGTACTTCATGTACTAGTGTGGAGTAGAATTGCTCTGTCTTTGTACCGTCTCATCTCTCATCTTTCTGTCCTCAAATTTACTGTAATAGGAGCTATCACTTAGAAACAATTATTTGTACATTATGCTATTTTTGGATGGGTTAATTGATCTTGTTGGTTTGGTGGACTTCGACTTGTTTTGTTTCAGCATCTTCATTGACTGATCTATGGTTTCAATGAAGTATGGCTTGTAAATCCAGAGAGCACATTGTAAGATTTTAAAGAATATTGTACTTGACAACATGGCTGTCTTTGCCTATGGAGTGGGAATTTTTTGGCACAGAATAGTAAAATCAGGACCGGGCTTCTTTATTAAATTTGATTTTAGAAAATGTTATTTTATTTAAACAGATTAATGTTGGATGTTATGCTTTGTTCCTGGTGCTTAAAATATGTAGATGAAAAATATATAGAACAATTTTGGGGGAGAATTGATCTCTAAGAAGCATTATATAGTGTCATGAGAATTTCAGTGCAGCATAAACTATGGTAAAGGTTTCTGTGAAGAGCTTAAAGAATAACCAACCCCTCTGCACCCCCAATCAATGCCTGGCCCTCATTTCTCACTTTCTTCTCATTTCTCCTCAACTCTCACTAGGAATCTTATATATTCTTAAACTATTTGTTTAGATCATGCAGCTGGCTTCTACAATGTAAGCTATAAAAGAAAGAAATTTTTGTCAGTTGATTTTCTCTTGTTGTGCCAACAACTCGGACACTGGTTCACAGTAAGTCCTTATTGAATACCTTTTGCAGAAAGTGATCAATCTTAACTTTTTCAACTTCACCTGCATCTCACTAAATAGCTAGTAAGTTTCCTCCTTAGGGTCTTATGATATTCTACAGAAGAGAATTTAAGATGCAAAATCTCAATTTAAAACACTTTAATATAAAGAAATATAGCACATGTATTATTAGTTGCTGAAATACCACAAATATGAAAACAAATATTTCTACCACTGAGTGAGAGTGCAAGCTAGGGATTGTGAGATAGATTTTAAAGGAAATATGTTTAATTTCCTATACTCATACCAAATTGAGACTTTTGCTTAATATAAATAAGCAGAAAAATGTGGGGTATTTAGTTTGTGAGGAAGAGGTAATGAGCCAGGGACTTGCCAAAATAAACTAAGATATAGTTGGTTTTAAACAGGGAAAAGACTTAAAGTCTCTGTTCTCATAGGCACTCATTGGCAACATTTGGATGCAACATTTCAACTTTTGGTATGCAAAGTTTGACAAAAGTTTTGAATCAGACTGATGACCAGTCATATGAACAATGAACAATTTATGTGAACTTTGTCTAAAAAAAATTAAATGGAGAGAAACTTGAAGCATTTCCCCTAAAATCAGGGACAAGACAAGGATGTCCACTTTCGCCATATCTCTTCAACATAGTACTTGAAGTTCTTGATAGAGCAAGAAAACACCTCAAGGAGATCAAGGGGATACAAATTGGAAACTAAGAAGTCAAATTATCCTTATTTGCAGAAGATATGATAGTATACATAAGCGACCCCAAAAATTCCATAAGAGAACTCTTACAGCTGATACATACGTTCAGCAAGGTGATTGGATACAAAATTAATTTAAAAAAATCAGAATCCCTTCTTTATACAAAAAAATAGTTTTGGAAGCTGCAGGCTCTGCACTTCCTATATAAGCAAATATATTTATCCCTCTCAGGTCTCTGAGGTGGTTGAAGAATAGACAGATAGAATCTTATAGTTAAATTTTGAACTGTTTAGGAATCAAGAGGGTGTTATAGATCTAAGAAGATACTCTTAAAAGTGTGTTGCAAGATAGTAAGAATGTTGAGTCACATATAGACCTTTAAACTCATGGAGTTGGGTAGATAGTAGAATGTTAAAGTCAGGGGCCAAATAGGTATAAACTGAACATTGGGAAGGTATACTGGGCCAATTTACTCTCATAAATGTGGCATATTTATATCTATTGTTTTGTACAATACTTCCTGTTATAAGAGAAGGAACCAGCTGTTGGACTGAAAGGGGAAACCTCTGGAGGGAAGAGGGTGGAAGGGCGGGTTAGGAAGGGGGAATAAGGAGGGGTTTGTTACTGAGATGTAACTTGAAGAAAAAAAAATAAAGTATTTAAAAAAAACATATAAATAATATTCTGTCACCAATAACTCAGGTTCTAAGACCAACAATCAATAAATGGGACCTCATGAAACTGAAAATCTTCTGTAAGGCAAAAGACACTGTTACTTGAACAAAACGGCAGCCTACATATTGGGAAAAGATCTTCATCAACCCCACATCTGACAGAGGGCTAATATTCAAAGTTTACAAAGAACTGAAGAACTCAAATGCCAAGAAAACAAATAATCCAATCAAAACATTGGGAACAGAGCTAAATGGAGAATTCACAAAGGAGGAATCCCTAATGGCTGCGAGACACTTGAAGAAATGTTCAGCATCCTTAATCATCAGAGAAATGCAACTCAAGAGGACTCTGAGATTCCATCTCACACCTGTCAGAATGGCTAAGATTAAAAGTTCAAATGACAACACATGCTGGTGAGGTTGTGGAGAAAGGGGAACACTCCTCCATTGCTGATGGGAGTGCAAGGTTGTACAACCACTACGGAAATCAGTCTGGAGAAACTTGGAATAGCTCTACCTCAAGACCCAGCCATACCACTTTTGGATATGCATCCAAATGATTCCTCAGCAAATCACAAGGAAGTTTCCTCATCTATGTACATAGCAGCCTTATTTGTAATAGCTAGAAACTGGAAACAACCCAGATGTCGCTCAACTAAGGAATGGATAAAAAAATGTGGTACATCTACACAATGGAATACTACTCAGCCATCAGAAACAATGAAATCCAGCCAAATGGATGAAACTAGAGAAGCTCATCCTGCATGAGCTAAGCCAGGCTCAGAAGGATGCACATGGCATCTATTCACTTATAATTGGATTTGAGCCATATAGTACAGGATAACTACACTACAACCTATGCACCAAAGGGAACATGAATATAGACATTGTTTCCTGTCAATAAGACACTTTGCCCTATTGGTGCTGCCTTGTAGGACCCCTGTGTATGAGGAAGCTCTTGGCCCTCATGTGACTGCTGAACTGCAGTGGGGGACTGTTATGTAGGGACACTCCACTCCAGAGGAGTGGGTTGGAAGAGATAGGGGGTAGAGTGTGGGAAGGCAGGACTGGGAGGTATGGAAAGAGGACACTGTGATGGAGATGTAACCTGACGTAATAAATAAATATTAAAATAGGAAGTTTTAGTGGAAAATATGGTTACTCTTTTTAAGTAATTTGAAGAGTGTGTTTAGCTTAAGTCTTCAGTTGTTCTAATAACTCAACAGTGGCTATCCTCATAGAACTCATGGACTAGTCAAACGGACAACAGATCCTTTCCCACAAAGACATGGACTGCCTTTTTCTCTATCCTTATATATCTTCAATTTAAAAACTGAAATAAGCTTAGACTTTCTCATAGTTTTGATGATTAGAAACACCCTATGGAAATTACTACAGATATTACTAAATAAAGAAAAAGTAGCTTTTATGTGTCACTAAATATTCACAGAACAGTAGAAAGCTCTTGAGGAGCAAGATTAACTTAGAATCTCAGCTGTGTCAGTTAGGAACCTTGAACTGTTATAGAAATTCTTAATCTCTCTTAGCCCCAACTAACTGAGTGCACTAGAGTGATGTCAATTCACACAAGAATTAGGACATAAGCTTAGCAAGTGCCATTTCAGATAATAATTTCTTTATTGCCACTCATTGAGAAAATAAAAATAGAAAACAAATACAGACGACAATTTTCTAGTTTCCCTGCATTTTTTCAAAATGTTGTAGATGCTTTATTGATATTACCATGTTGTAGGAATATGTATCTGAGTAGAAATGCCTCCAGCTATTTGAAACTGAGAATAAAGACATGGATACATGGGCTCCAAAGAGCACTTTCCCCAAAGGTCAGGTAAGAAATATTCAGTAAGATAGTGTCTACTACTGAATCTTCCACTTTTAGCTAGTTACTCAGTTATCTCTCCATGAAGGACCAATGAGCAAAAGTAATCTTAACTAAATAGAAAGAACTTCAAAATAAATAGAAATTCATGTATGTCCAAGGTATTCAATCTAATCTAATACCTTTTGTGATTGATTTTAAAGAGGTGGCCAGCTGGATAAATTGTAAGCAATTAAGACAACAATACCAGTAAGTATGAAACATAAAACAGGACATTTAAATGTTTGCTTCAAAGATAGCTGGTTAATCCAATTCTGTTTTCTTCTTTGTATTTATTTAATATACTTCATCCATCACCCATATTTTGATCAATGTTACTATTTTCTTAAGTTTTTTTAATAATTTATTTTTTTATATCTTCAAGTTACATCTCAGTCACAATCCCTTCCCTACTCCCCCCTCCTGTCCCACCCTTCCGCCCTCTTCCTCCTCAACCCCCCAGCCTCTACCCTTTTTTTTTTTTTTAGTTTAAGGTAGATCTTTTTCCCCCCAATAGCTCCCCCTTTCAGTCCAACAAATGGTTCTTTCTCTTATAACAATAAATACAATACAAAACAACAGAAATAATTAGGCCACAATTATGAGAGCTATATGGCTTAGCGAACGTTCCCAATGTCCAGTCAATATGTATTTGGCACCTGACTTTAACATTCTACTATCTAACCAGCACCATGAGTTTAAAGTTCAATATCTAACTCAGCTTTCGTATTAACTTGCCTCATAATTTTAAAAACATCTTCTTAGACCCAGAACACCCTCTTGATTCCTAAACAACTCAAAATTTAACTATGAGACTGTAGCTATCTTAAATTTTTGAGCTAACGTCACCGCTTAATGTGTGACAAATAATAAGCTATTAAGAAGTACTCTGTGGAGGACCATGGAAGGCCATGTAGAGATATATTTCAGCGATTTGTTGATGCTTCCAAAGAAGCATAAGGCAATCTCTCAAAGCTGTAAGCCATCCCAGCTGCTTTACCATTCAATTATCACAACCATCTTTTTATAACTCTGTTTTTTGTTACATGTACTTAGAAATATTCTGGTAAAATTAAAATCAAAATAACTCAGTAACTAATAGAAAGTGGGCATTGGCCAATCACACTTGCATATTCGTTTGCCAATGAAATCCTGGTTTGAAAAGTTTCTTTCAATGCTTATATTGCATGGTGCATGCATGGTAATAAGTTGAGTTGAGGAAGTTTAGATGGAGTTTGTCAACTGTTAAACTGTGGTGAATTAGGGACAGTAGGAAACATGGAGTAGTGGCTATTTCCCTCCTGAAATGAAAATGTTTCAAATTTTTAACTATTAGTTTGGTGTAGAGAAAGAGACTGAATACACTTTTGCCTAGCCATATGTACTAATAAAGGAATTGGCAGAGTGTCAACACGTTCTACAAACTGGAATCCTGCCAATTATTTTTGGCTACCCCAACTCTTAACAATCTCAGCTAACATCCTTTCTTCAAGAATGCAGACTGGAAAATGAATGGGGAATTTTAGTATCTGCGGAAATGTGAATGGTATAGCTCCATATTTTACAGAAGCCTGATTTATAGGAGAGGAATGGGAAATTATGTGTGAGATCTAAAATTGCATTCTCTTGGGATCTTTTCTGCTTTTCAAGGGAGAGGCAGATCAGGTCAGAATTTTATTATTTTTGGCTAAAGACCAATTAAAGTCTTACAATGTGATCCTAACGTGTCTAAAAAAAAATCAAATCAAAACAAAGCTAGAGTAAGATCCTTAACATAAAGTTAGTAACAACAGTTTGGAGTTAATTTTTTTTTTAATGACAACAGTCTAATTCTTGAGCTTGCCATTTCTGCTGGCAGTGTCTGAACTTTTCACCAGCTTATGCAAATAACAGACAAGAAGAGACACTCCAAATTCGCCTAGACCATAAAGAATGTCTTCTTTCATAATTCTTAAAATTAGAACTGCCTCCAAGAAGCTTCTTGCAGAATTTGAGAGTCATGCTGTAGAACACACGGTATATAAATGAGATCTTAATGGATGGATTTCAGTTACCAACTTGCTGAATTCACTGAGTCCTGGGTTCTGACCTTCACTTATATCATTTGCCATCATGACATTTTACAGTTGAGGAAAGTCTAAAAATATTCCTACAAAAGAATAGACAGCCCATAAACTCTTATTTTACACCTCAAATGGAAACATGAGCATGATATTTTCATTATTTCTCAGTTAGTAAGCTGATTACTAGAAAGCAAACTTTGACTCTATTTCCCCCTTACATTAATAAATATGAATGCCAATCAATATTTTGACACAGACATAATATTTATGATCATATTTCAAATATATATTGTTTATGAGTTCCCTTTAAAAACATAAATGCAATAAAATGTGGTATTTACTTAGAGTACTTTTATTTAAGCACATCAAGTACATTTCTACTTTTTTTCTGTAGCAAGAGCACCATAATGAATCTTCAGTTATTATTGGAAGTGGACAATGGTACACTATGTTATGTGAACCTCCATACAAATGAATTAGATTTGCCACCTTAGCACATATGATACTGTGATAATTTAAAGGGAAAGCAAGATGTCACCTTTTGTCACATAGCATTTTAGTCTTTGCTATTATAAAATCACTACCTGGAAATGAAGTTTACGATGGAAACTTATGTAGTAGTGAATTCATATTACTCACTTACCTACTAATGGACCATTCTTTTACATTAACAATTTCTCCTGGTTTTAATTACCCATGACTATCTTTCATTTGTAGACTTAGGAAACCCAAGCTTTTCAATTTAGTTTTGAGGTTTTTGTTTTGTTTTATTTTGGTTTTTGGTTGGTTATTTTGCTGTCTTTTGGTTGTTCTACAAGATTTCTAAATTTGTCATTAATGCATTTTTTTGTTCTCCATATTACTTCTGCTGATGTGCTTAGCCCATCCCTCTTTAATAGAATGTAGCACATCACTTCTGGGTTTTTCCTAAGTACCCTCAGGAAAAATCAAAGTAGTACCTGAAGTGTTAGTTGAAGTCCTACAATTTGCTTAGTGTCTTTCTTCAGCAAGGACTTCTTGCCTAATTTATGTTGATGGCATTTATGTTCTATTCTTACATTTCTTAATTCTTCATAAAGAAATGTCACAAGGGAGAAGCTCTGTATTACATTCCTACCTAATTTATGTTGGGGACATTTATGTTCTATTCTTATATTTCTTACTTTCTCATCAAGAAGTGTCACATGAGAGAGAGGCTCTGTGTTACACACTTTGTACCAGAGCAATAGTGGTGAAAATTAGGGCTAATAGAACTGTCTCTCATTTGTAAATGTTCAAGGCATTTTTTTATGTTTCTGGGAATGGGAGATGTCAGCAACTGAAAGAAGAATGAAGAAAAATTAAATAAGGCTTTCTATTAATGGTAGATGTTTGGGGATGGTCATCATCATCCTTGTTCTTTACCTTTGAGAACTCTAGAAAGTTACATTTGCTCTATGTATATTTTATAGTGGAAAACAATATCACTGCTGGCCCAGGAGTACAGTAAACATTTCACTTCCTTGTCAGACAGAGAACTTAATTGTATGTAAACATGTACATTGTCTTTTCCTCTGACTGAACCAATGTCAGGATAAAGGCAGTAATGTCTACATCGTCATGTTGCTAACTGCTTGTCACAATGAGCAGACTATCTCTGCAATACTGGAGCTAAGTGGTAGAGATGTGAGAAGTATCTTTGTCTTAAAAACCATGGAATTTAGCAATCACTTGTTACTCAAGTATAATTTTATTACTCCATATGTACTTGGCTTCCATACTCAGATACCATGGATTTAGTTTGATGTGCATCTTTCAACATTCTTATCCACACTTGTAGAAACTATACATATATTGTAGAATGCTTTAATAATGATCAAATACCCTTACACTATTTTAAATTATTTTACAAAAAAATAGTACATTGTATATATTTTACTCTGATTACACAACAGTTTTATAAAGTAATTGCTTTAATTTTATGTTTAAAAGTACTGAGGAATACACATTTTCTAATTAGGTTAGAATTTCATTTAAAGTGGAGGGAAATATATTTCATGTGTTAAATATGTTATCAATTTGGCAAGATAGGGAAAGGAAAAGAATACATTCAAAATATACTGCATAAGACTTTGATAGCTGGGATTAGTGGCATATACTTCAACACTCAGGAGGCAGAGGTAGGCAGATATCTACGAGTTCAAAGTCAGCCTGGTCTATGCAGTGAATTCCAGCATAGCCAAAGCTGCATAGTTAAGCCTGTCTTAAATAACACATATTTTAATATATTTTATGACACACACATATATATTATATATAATATTTTGATAAAATAAAAATTATAACAGTTCCACTTGTGCAATATAATACATACAAATGTATAAATTTTATTTACATTATGTTCACTATTTTATATGTGAAAGCAAATAATAACGAAAACTTTAGTCAAATAAATAATGTGCAATGAAATACTATTTAACTTTTTAAATACTATGTAACTTTTTAAATATATTCACAAGTTTGTTTTGGAGGTGGAAGTAATCTATGGAGCAAATTTCACATCACTATAATATCAATAATAATTTCGAGGCCATTATTCACAGATATAAAATATAATCTAAAAGTTTATACACAAGCAGAAAAGACCACAGATAGCCAAGAAAATTCTGAACAAATTTATTGTAGCAGGAACCTCATTGATTTCAATTTGTTTTATAGCAGGTATGAACACAAAAATATGCACATAGGTATAGTAGAATAAAACCCCCAGATTTAAGGTCATGCAACAAGAGCTACCTGATTTTTTTTTAGCAAATATATCAACATTATGCAATAGAAAATGATGGCATCTTTTGCAAATGCTGCTAAGAAAACTTGGTGTTCATATGCAGAATAATTAAACCTTCCTACTTCTCACCTTAAATGAAACTCAAATCTAAATATACTAAAGACTTCAACATAAGACCTGACACTGTAAAACTGCTAGGGGAAAGAGCAGGGAATGGATTTCAACATTTAGGTATGGGCATGGTTTTCTGAATAAGACTATAATAGCATAGGAAATATGACAAACAGTTGACAAATGGGTTCACTTGAAAGTAACCACGATCCTTCACAAGAAATACAATAGTCTATAGAGTGAAGAGGTAGGTCACAGAATGGGAAAAATCTTTACCAGATATTCTTCTAACAGAGATTTAATATCTAGAACATACAAAGAACTCAAAAAATAACTTCCAGTTAAAAATTAGTACACAGAACTAAATACAATTCTCCAAAGGAAATAAAGCACAACTGGTTAGGAAACTTTTTAAAGTGTTTCTTTTGGAGAAAAATATTCTCTTCCACCAAGCAGACATATTCAAGAAGGCACACCTGGAGCCATAAAAGAGGAAAGGGACACTCATTTGGTAGCCAGATCAGCTGAATCAGCCATGACAATAAACAGAATGACAGATATCACAGCTAGATCGGTATCATCTAAAAGCAAAAGACTCCATGCAAGCTTCCAAATTATAGAAGAAACCAACAGACTTACATAGCTATAACACCTATTAACAATTGCAACAATCAGGATGCCCAATAACCCTAAGGTGCAGTAATGACATGCATATCTTGCCAGTAACCAATAACTCTCTACTTGGACTTAAGACCCACTGAGCAAGAGAGAAATCATTCCTGGTGAAGGAAACATAGTATATTATGTTGTGAAGTCATATATCTTGTAGGAGAACCTACAAATACCACTTTACTAAATCAGGATAACCCTAGCTACAATCTAAATATTTTTCATTATATTCCCCAATAAGCATAATCCTCACCCTTCATCAAGGAAACTTCCCTTTGTAACAGGAGACCATTATAGAAAAACAGAACTAATTAAACTACAACACTATGGAGCCCAGTCCCAGAGGATATATCTACAATAAAACTCATGGACGTAAGGTTCAGGAATCATTGCAGAACAGGTAGCTCACTAATTGTGAGAGCCAGAGGAACAGTCAGTTGTCTGTGAGATTGTATCTTCTAGGAAAGTCAGAAGCTACATTAATAAAATCTCTGCAACATGACTGTTACATATGAGTGAACAAGGACAAGAGCAATAGACACGGTAATATGGATATGGAAATCCCAGTAGGCCTAAACTCTACTCAAAGAACATTAGGCAACTAAGGAACACGGGGGCTGGGGGGAATATTCTTCCTAAGGGAAGAAAACACCAATTGGTTATCTAGGATTTAGTGGTCATTCCTGAAAAATATTACAAACAAGCAATATTATATAAATTGAACATATATATATATATATATACACATACACAACAAACACATATATGTTAATTATTTGCATATGTATATATTATACACACATTTATACATTATACTCACATTTATATATAAATACATATATGCATATATATATATATAAATCATCACTTTGAAAAAGAGGTTTTGTAGAGAGGAAAGGAAGTAATTATATTTTAATCTCAAAAACATTAAAATAATTGATGCTCATTGCCTGTCTACTTTTACATACCTACCGTGTGGTATGCCAGCCAAGTACTGTTGTTTCATCTTATTTATTTCAACCAGCTTAAATGATTTATTTTTCTTCATTTACACATAGTGAACTTGAGGACCAACCAGGTTAAGTAAGTTTGCCAAGGTCACATAGCTTGTAAATGGTAGAATCAGCATGAAAAGGAGAGCTGTTTGGTTAACAAATCTCTGTTTACTCCACTGTGTGTCTCTGGAATTAATTCAATGTGAAGATAATCATTCAGTAATAATAGAAAGATATTGTTGTAATTAGAATAGTTGACACTTGCTGTGGTAGTATTTGGTATCAAAGACACTGACAGCTAAAATATTTTCTAAATATACTATACAATACACCAAATAACCAGATATTTTTATCACTTTTTTAAGATAAAGCATAAAGGAAGTACAGCATGGTTAAGACACCGAGCCATAATCTCACATTTTCTTTCAAATGAACCAGGAAGTATATCAATAACATAGGCAAGGATCTCAATATTTTACTACAATTTTCCTGTATAGACAGGAAAAGAAACAGTGTAAATTCTACTGGAATACTACAATTATTTTACAATCAATAAAATTATGCACAAGGCAAGTCAGAAATGATCTTTTGGCTCAAATGATAATATCCAATTTTTGCTCAAGTGCATCCATAAAAATTATTATTTAAAAATTATCCTAAGCTCAGGAAAATTAAAATCAAATAAATAAAACAGCTAGGAAATGGAGAGCTTCAAAAAAGTTCAATACATATTCCTATATGAGAGGAAGTTAATAAAGGAAAAAGTTCATAAACACAAGAACTCTGTAGCAGGTCGGGTGAGCTAACCTAGGAAGAAGGGAGTATTTTTATTATTAATTTTATATGCCATTTCACTACACTTTAGTGCTCAATTATTTGACCAAACACTATTGTAGCTTGGTTGTGAATTGTCCTGCACAGATTTATTTGCTGAAGGCTCGTTTCTTGGATGATACTGTTGTTTTGTAAACTTTAGCAGTAAAAGTCATGTAAACCTTAGGTGATGGGTCTTAGATGAAGAAGGCCACTGAAGTGTGGTCTATCTTGTCTTTGTCCCCTTTTTGATGCTTTTGGTGTTGCAGTAAACCTATTTTATATTTGTATATGCCATCTACAACGAATTTAATCAATTTGACTTCAAAAATGTAAATATTCTTCTTGTGACTAGTTGAAGTACTTAGAAAAAAAATCACTGAGATTTTCAAGAAGTCTAAAGACTGTATGTAGCACTAAGTCCTGTGTGAGATGGCAGCATGTACAAGCTTGAAACTTGCCAGCCCCAACAATCAAATGAGAAATCTCCCTAGATACATCATATATGTCCTAATACAAATATACTAGTATCTGATGCAAATATTTACTACATCATTCTAAATTCCAATCCAATTAATGTCTGTCTAGTAACATGTCACAATAAGGAGGCAACCCGGTGATAAATATCTATCTCACAGATTCTACTGTTTCTTTTATGACATGTTTTGCTGTTATTGTTTTGTTGTTGTTGTTGTTATTGTTGTTGTTTGTTAATTCAGGGTTAGTCTACGTAGTCTTGGCATTTGTTTTGTAGATTAGGCTACCTTGAAACTCATACAGGCCCTTCTCCCTCTCCCTCCCAAGTGCTTGGATTGAAGGCACATGTCACTATACCTAGACTTCAGCTATGAGCTTTTATTCTCATCCAGGTAGAAACAAAAGATTCTGGCCAAAATCATATCTTCTTTTATTCTGAAATTTCTGACTCTAAATTGGAAAAATAACAAATTTTGATTTAGTTTTTGATAAGTGGGCTCAGTATTGCATCTATGTTGTGCAGGGATGCATTGATCTCTTTCCTTTTTTCTTTTAGAATTTTTTAATTAGGTATTTACTTATGTATTTATTTTTATTATTTTATAGTTTCCATATATATACATATATATGTATATATAATGATTATTTCATTCCATTAGCTACTTAATACTCTTTCTTATCAACCTCCTTCTCCTACTGGAGCCCTGCTTCTTCCAAATTTCCGCTCTTAAACCAAGTTTTTATGTGTATGCTTGACCCACCAACTTTAAATGAGGTTATCTACACAAGCATGGATGGTGATCATTTGTTGGTCACAGGAAACTTATCAAGGGATAGACCACCAATGAAGGTGACACCCCTTTCCCTAGCCACCATTAATTGTCGATAGTCCCTTAGGGAGAAATGGAGTCTCTTGAGTCCTTCCCCTTTCTGCATGAAATATGGAATACCTCCCTATAAACTGCTGGTCAAGCAGGTCTCAGAGGACACTAAACCAACAGACAATTGCCGTGGCTCTTGTTTCACACCAAAACAAGATGGTTAGATCCTGTTGCAGAAGACACCACAAAACATTGGTCATAATATATATAGGAATCAAATTGAAATGACTTGGAAGATTTCTCAATGCTCACTGGGTATTATAATGGCATGGGCTGCTGGGGGGAAATTCAAGTCATCCTCGGTCATGAACCCTTCTTGACACAAATATTCTCTGTGGTTCAGTCATGGCAGTGGTGTGAATGGTATGAGGTAATGAGCTGCTTTCTGGTTGCATTTAAAGCTCGTCCCACAGAAGAGAGCACATGTCTCCAACTTTAAAAACAGTCAAAATCCTATACCTAAGAAAATCATAGGGAAAATAATCCACTACTATTATGTTGTTAAACAAACTAGATAGCAAACTGCCTTCTAGATCTTATCTTTTTTTCTTTTGCTCTTTTTTAATGTTTATTTATTACTTCAGATTACATCTCCATCCCAGTGTCCTCTTTCCACACCCCCTAGTCCCACCCTCTCATTCTCTATCCCCATACCTTCCAACACACTCCTCTGGAGTGGAGTGTCCCTACATAACAGTCCCCAGCCCCAGTTCAGCAGTCATATGAGGACCAAGAGCCTCCTCATACACTGGGGGCCTACAAGGCAGCACCACTAGGGCAAAGTGTCTCATTGACAGGATGAAACTGTCTATGATCCTGTTCCCTTTAGTGTGTTGGTTGTAGTATAGTTATCCTGTACTATATGGCTAAAATACGACTATAAGTGAATAGATGCCATGTGCATCCTTCTGGGTCTGGGTTAGCTCACTCAGAATGAGCTTCTCTAGTTCCATCCGTTTGGCTGCAAATTGCATGATTTCATTGTTTCTGATGGCTGAGTAGTATTCCATTGTGTAGATGTACCACAGTTTTTTAATCCATTCCTTGGTTGAGGGACATCTGAGTTGTTTCCAGTTTCTAACTATTACAAATAAGGCTGCTAGGAACATAGATGAGGAAACTTCCTTGTGATTTGGTGAGGAATTATTTGGATGTATACCCAGAAGTGGTGTGGCTAGGTCTTGAGGTAGAGCTATTTCAAGTTTTCTAAGATATCTTCAGACTGATTTCCATAGTGTTTGTATAAGTTAGCACTCCCACCAGCAATGGAGGAGCGTTCCCATTTCTCTGCAACCTCACCAATATGTGCTGTCATTTGAGTTTTTGGTCTTAGCCTTTCTGACAGGTATGAGATGGAGGCTCAGAGTCGTCTTAGGTTACATTTCTCTGATGATTAAGGATGCTGAGCATTTCTTCAAGTGTCTCTCAGCCATTAGGGATTCTTCCTTTGTGAATTTTCTGTTAGCTCTGTTCCTAGTTTTTGATTGGATTATTTGGTTTCTTGGCATTTAATTTCTTGATCTTATCTTTTTATCCAAATATTGATGCTGCTCTTAGCTTACATCAAAAAAAAATAGCTTTTCCAAAGTGACAAGAGTTAGTACAGAAATTCACACATGTCCAAGTGCAATTTGTAGTTGGCATGCTTGGCCTTAAAGGAATATTCATGTAATTTTTCTTCAACACCCCATACAGAAGATGAAGATGTGAGACTGTAAGAGAGAATTTGGGGAGGAGTGATGTAAGCGGAGGATGTAACAGGCCTAAGGCTTTCATGAATTCACCTATGCTGTGGCTACCTGACCAGGAACAGTACATGATTGGACTGGAAAAAAATAAGGTATTAATCCAGGCCCCTAGGGCTTCCAGAGTCTTCACTGAAATGTCAGGTATCATTCTCACAGGGCTGCAATTGTAAGAAACTTGCCCTTTTCCCTTGAAGCCTTTGCTCTATATATTTCTTATTTGGATTTTTGTTTATTATGGGTAGTTTCTTTTCTTTTTCAGTCTATTTGCTATTCTGCATGCCTTGTACACTTTAATAAGCACCTCATTCTGGGAAATTTTCTTCTATAATTTTGTTTAAAATATATTCTTTGTTCTTGACCTGAGTTTCTTCCCCTAAAACTATTGGTCATGTTTGAACTTTCATAGTGTTCCATAGTCACTGATTTTTTTTGTTTTTTTTTTTGTTTTTTTTAGATTTAGAATTTTTTTCTACTGAGCGATATATTTTCTGTCCTTTCTTTGAGACCTAATAACATTCTCTTTCACTGGATCCAATCTTCCTGAAAGGCATTCCTCTGAGATTTTTGTTTGATTTTCTGGGCATTTCACTTCAAGTTTTATTTCACTTTAGCTTTTCCTCAGAAATTCTATGCATGCTACAAAAAGAGAAAAAGCAATCAACAGTAGTATCTATCTGGAAAGCCTGAGATCTACAATAGCAGCTTGTCCTTTGACATATATGCCAGAGACTGAAATAGCAGCAAATCTGTTATGGCAGCAGCTACGTTAAGGCCTGCTCCATGACATGGAGCACATACCTTACACTGTCAGTGAGGACGAGAACCCAAGCCTGGATAAGTTATCAGCCCCTGGAGAAAGCCTACTAGTATTAGAAAACCTACTATTGTCATATTCTGATAAATGAAAATAGCAAGAAGCATTACTAATGACATATTATTATACTCACAGATCAGTACATCACTCAACACCATTTTCCAGACACAACAGAATAGATGCACATATCAATTCACAGAGAATGCACAAGGCCTGCACAATTTCCGTCCCAACAAAGTCTTAGAACAGAAGAGGGAGGTGGTCAAGAAGTCCCACCCTTAGCCAGTGGACCATCAACATTTGATGTCTATTTCATGAAAGAAAGTCACTCTTTTTTCAGTGGAGTGATGTTCATATATTAACCAGACTCCCGGGCAGACTCCATGCCAAGGCATAACAAGTGGGCACGAACTAGACCCCATGGTTGGTGTTTTCATATTGATTTCAGATAGACAAAGATACAAAAAGAAGCAGAGAGAGAGAGAGAGAGAGAGAGAGAGAGAGAGAAATAATGAGGTTTTATGGGTAGAAGTGGGATATTGTGCAGAATATCAACAAGTAAATTAAATATTTTTTATCAAAAATGTACTTCTGAACGTTTAAATTTTTGTGATGTATATTTATTAGGGTAAACACTTTTCATACAAGTGTAACTAAATAAAATAGAAATATTAATATTAGTAGTGATGGTCTTGTAACAATTTTTATAATGTAGATGCAAGCAATAAAGTCAAGTTGATTATTTTTGTATCTTAAAATAAGAGAATACTAAATACCATTTCTCATTGTTATTCTAATTGAAATAAGCCTTGGCTAATTTTAAAATATTTTATTCTGGAGTTCTTAAAAATATGCATAACTCCTCTAGAAAAATATATACAATTTTGTTATGGCAATTTAAACATTATTTTGATGGTATTTTATAAGTATGAATTTCAGTGTTAATTATCTTAAGCAACAATATAATATAATTCAAACTCCTCCAAAGATGAAAAATTATGTGACTTATTTATTCCGAAGATCCTCATATTTCTATAGATTAATATTTCAGTAAAAACAAATATGATGAATGTATTTAAATCCAGGACAGTGTCAAAGTTTTAATTAAAAAGCAATACAGTAATTCGTGAAAACTATATTTCATATATTTTATGATAGCTTTAATTGAATTGCATTTCTTATGTGAAGAAGATCTTAAAAAAGATTCAAACACAACTTTGTTACAATGTAAACATTCATCAGTAAGATGTGTTTCATGACTAAAGAGTGGGGAATTTACTGAACATTCACAGACTATTCTTTTAAGTATGATCCATAGAGTACTAAAAAGAAAAAAGAAATTTGAATATGTCTTTATAGATGGTTAATTTCTATGGCTTGGCCTCAACAGAGTTTTTCTTCAAGTTATTTAAGATGGACCTACTGATTAGGGTGCCCTACCAACAAAGTCAAAGCTAATTAGTCTTTACTAACAGACAAGCAGTAAACTTCATGAGGTCAGCTCCACCACCGAGGAAGTGGACATTAGGGAGAGATTTTTAAAGCAGTGTCTGTTTTTATAGGTAGTGCAGGGAAAGGCTAAGCCAATAAAATGTAATGGTTCCATTCTATATTTTAACAGCAACCTCTAAAGGACAGAGCACTTCCCTGTGATTTGAAGGTAAAGCCCTGTAGCAGGTTAAAAATGGCACGTGAGCACAGAAAATTACTGTCATTTTACTTTCATCCTGAGAACTGAATATAACAAGTGAATAGCAATCAAACGTATACCAATCATTGATTTGGGATGTCAATTCTTCATATGCTGAGCCACGAGGAGACCTCAGAAGCCACCTTGAGACTCCTTCAGTTGATAAATCATGGGAGGTCTATGTTTGAGAGGGAGAAAGAACACCAACCTAAGAATCTTGGGATGCTATTAGGAAGTGTTAGGCGTGAGCAGCTGTAGTCAATTATGGCTTCATTTTCTCTTCAGTCGTCTTTGGTTGCATGCCATAACTGTACGGGGCATTGAGGTTTATGGCTCTAAAATAGCCTTGTCATTTTGTGAAGCCTACCAGAGCAGAGGGGTTTGATAAATGGTTTTTAAAAACGTTACTTAGAAAGCAGCTTCAATCAGATTAGTTCTCTGTCGTTTGTTTTCAGAATCTTGTTGATCCCCAAGCATCTCATAGCTAGACTGATGGCACCAATTTGGAAAGTAAGATAAAAGCTTCAACAAATCTATTTCTTTATTTGTTTACAAGGTGTTTATGTTGCACTTTCTAGTAATTTAATTCAATAAGTGCTCTGTTAATTTGCTCTTAGAAGGAACCCTATCATAGTATACTGGAGTGTAGATGTTATGAATTCATCTCAGAGAAGGTATGGTCTCCAACTCTTAACAATCACAAGGCCTTCATTTTGCTCAAGACAGGAAGCATTAATGGTTTGGTTTACTGATAGGCATGTAAAATCTATGCCATCACTTAAAATAGAAGAAGGAAATAAAATAATTCTAAATTGGTGTGTTCTAGCACCCAATTGTCAGTAGTTACTGGAGTGAAAACAGAAAGAGAAGTCTCTCTAGCAACAAACAAGGCTTTGAGGACTCCAATATTTAATTTACTATTAAGGGTGCTTATATAAAAAGAATATAATTTATTGAAAAGAAATCACATGAAATTCTGGAAGGCATCAGCTTGGGGGGAAAAATACAAATCCAATCCTCAGCAGTTTGCCGGAGCAACAGGGCATTTCCCCAATGGTGTTCAATGAAATTGCAACAGGGATAGAATTCAGACTCTCCTCTGTGTGAAATTTGTCTTTCATCCAATCAACGCAAACAAGTAATGCACTGCAAGGTGTATTATATTCCATCCACTTCCCAATAAAGTCAGTGGTGTCCAATCAGGCATCTATTGTCAGCAGAGAATCTGAAATTGATACAATCATCAAATTGATCCAAAGTTGTCATTCATCCTTCATCTTTCCTTCCCTGTCTCTCTTCCCTCAGGATTTAAGAATTCCAATGGAGTGTCATATTGATTTGAGAATATAGAGAGTACTTGTTGAAATGGGAGAAATTTTCTAATTACTTGCAAATGAAAAAATTTCAAATTGCTTCTGTATTTCCTCTATTGAAAAGTAAGTACCTTTTGACAAAAATCATGTACTTTTACTGAAAACTGATTGCTTATTTAATTGGCTATATGTTCTCTACCATTCTTTAAAATAAATACTAGGTAAAAATTTCCCCTACATTATACATTTGTGAGACTGGTAAGAATCCTTTGAAATTCCCTAGCATTTCTATTATTTCATGTCCTTATGTACATAAAAGTAAAACCTACAATAGCCGCATTCTTCCCCTAATCACTTACTCATTTCCATATTATAAACAAACCACTTCAAAGGAATAGACTGGAAGCCTCTGAAAAACAGTGACCTAGCCACATCTGTTGTTCAATTATCCCTCTTATGTGGAGATTTATGTTCAGCAGTAGAAGAAGGAGATCTTGATGTTAAGTAACTATTTGCTATTGTTGTTGTTGCCACTATTTCTGAGGATGATTGAGCCTACTATCCATGCAGTTTGCGTTTAAATTCTCACAACGGTGTCATTTCCTTGCATGTCAGTGCTCTAGTCTCCTTGGAGCATATTAATAGATGACATACCTGAACATCTGTTCTTAACTTAATGGGAGCATTAAACTATTCCTCTCATCTTCTAGAAGACTGGAAGAATTATAATTTCCACCACATTTCACTCTCTTTAGTTCGTTTCCACCATTGGCAACTAAGATTTTTCTCCATGTGTTATAAGTGGCAGGTAAGACAGAATTTTTTTTTTAGAATTTCCCTTATACGCAACTTAAGGAACAAATGTGAATCTGGTAATTGTATGCAAATAATAAGAACATAGATACAAGCAATATAATTAATGGAAAAGATCGAGTTCCCAATGTTTTTAGCATTGACAGGCATTTAAAAACATTTTGCATTGAATTTTAAGCACAAAAGGGGAAAAAGTGAGTGTGGGTCTGAGTGTACACATCAGAACAATTAGAGTTTGTGTTTACTCATCTCATGAAATTTTGGAAATCTAATCTCATCTTTCACTCATTGAATTCTATAGTTCAAGGATGCCTTAGCTAAGCCTGCATATAAAAACCAGCCTATTAGAAAGAAAATCAAACCAACATGCAGCATTTACAGACATGAAATGTTTCACTATATCATGTATGTGCCACAAATAGAAAAAAATTATTACCATTTCTCAGATTCTAGCTTCCCCACCCTTAAGTGCAGTTGCTGTTTGTTACAATAAAGGCTGCTAAGAATGTATATATATGTGTGTGGCATGGGAAGTTGATGCCACCCATAGAAAAAGTGATGTCACTGCCATGTGAGCTATTAGATAGTAAACAGTGACAAAATTAGTTCATTACTGACCAGAGCCCTGCACATGTGACAAAATTGTTTCACAAAGAGAAGAATCATAGCACCTGTTTACAGCTGCTATTAATATTCATACATCCATCCAGAAAATCATATGCAAGCAGATGGATGAAATTTGAAACCTGTCAAAGCACAATTTCTTAATTGCCTTAAATAAAATATTCCTGCAGTAGGTGTAGAAGCAATTAGATGCGTGCTATATTCATTACCATTTTCTAGTGCCAAGATTTTATAATTAGGAAAATTGATATGCTGGATATTCATCACAGCATTGGCAATAGGTGCAAAAACTCAACTAGCAAATCTTAATAATAGTGGTAAGGAATCCAGGTATAATTACCAGCATTAGATAAGCAAATAACATTTTTAAATGTCTAAATTTTATACTATGATTTACACAACATCATAATTATTCACACCCATATGTATTTATGTCCTGGAATATAGTATTCATCTAATAAGAAGTGTGAAATAAAATAATTTCTCATGGTATTGTATGTGATTCAACAAAACCAATGATGGAAATGTATATTTGATTAGCTAGGCCTAACATTTGAACACTATGTATTGATTGTTGGGGTAGTGTTAAGCATTCTAAATGTTAACTAATTGGTCCTGCTTGCTGTCTGTTTCTTACATTGACTCTGATTGGTTAAATAAAATGCCAAGGCCTGAGATTGGGCAAAGACAGAGAAAGGTGGGACTTCCTAACAGGAAGCCTGCACTTTAGACAGAGAAGAATTTATTCCAGCCAGGAGCAGCAGGAAGGAGGCACACACCATGGGTTAGAAAAAGGAACCTCATTCCACATGGCAAGGAACATCAGCATATCGTGGAGAATGGCAGTCCAAGGGGATGTATGTATATATGGGGTCATATTTGGGTAATGGAATTAAGAGCTAGCTTAGATGGGCCAGGATTGCACAATTCAGGCCTAGGCTTGTTAAAATCCACATGGTGTCTGTGTGTGCTCATTTACAAGTTCTGGATAAAAATTAACAACCACCAAAACAAGCAACAATAATCTAAATACTGTTAAATAACTTATTAGCCATATATTTTTTACTATGGCGTCCAACTAGGGCAATTAGAATCCATGCTTTCAGTGTGAGAAGGCCAGGGTGAAAGCTAATTTCCTAGCCAAAGAGCAGGGAACTGAACCCAAATGCATTTCAAAGGTGCGGCTAACTTAAGGCAAAGAGCTAAGGCTTAACTCTCCTTACATACTAAAAAACTGGCAGCCTTCTAAACAAAGTTTCAGAACAGAATTAAAAATGGAGGAATTCATAATGTCTCAATACACTTCAATTCCAATTGAGTTTGTTCCTCTTAGCATGCAAATGATTTTTACCCTGACAACTGTGGTTCTGTGTATCTTTTTTGAGAAAGTTCAGACTAGGATAGTCTTAAAGGAAAGAATTTACAGATGGAATGCTAAATTGCCAACAATGATAATGAAGGAAAGAGGGAGGCCTTTCCTGATAAATAAGGCAAAATTAATGGCAGCTGGAGTTAAGAGCTCCCTGGGTACTAGGTGCCTGTCAGGAGTTTCTGGTATTGGTCCACCAGTGAAATACAGTTGCAACTAGAATTCAAGGAATAGCAAACACAGCTTTAATTGCAGCATGGGATGGCATGGTTAGATGCCAAGGCTTTTGGAATGTTGTTTCTTTGCTTGATTTTTGTTTAGATGTCTTTGATTTTCCTATATTAGGATGTAGAAAGGATATTTTTCTGGTTTGGCATTGCTAAAACAAACAAGATTTTTGAAGGTTTTGGGCAGATTTTGAATTGTCATTACAGTTCAAGGTTGCTCTCTAGGTTACAGAGATCCAAAATCTGGGATTTAAGTGAAATATTTGAGCTGGGTGGTACTGGCACACACCCTTAATCCTTTAATCCCATCACACTAGAGGAAGAAACAGGCAGATCTCTGGATGCTAGACCGGCCTGGTTTAAACAATGAAGGCAGGGTGGGAACTCTGCTGATAATATAAGGCTGCTTGCTAAAGACAGTCTAGAATTCAAAAATGACCCATTTTTTCCTTGATGTTAAGTTTAATAATGTCCTTGCTGATCTAATGAATAAATGCACATAATCTAAAATGTACGTAAAAAGAGAAAAGGGTCACAAGCCAGTCTCATTAGTTGTGGGGCTCCCACTGGAGAACTGGTTTCAAGAGGCATTTTGCCCCTAAAAGAGATATGTTAATTAACTTTGGAGGCAGAAGCAGGCTAATCTCTGTGAGTTCAAGGCTAGCCTGGTGCAAAGTAAGTCCAGGACAAGGATACACAGATAAATCCTGTCTCAAAAAGAAAAAGGAGAGAGAAAGAGATATATTCTGTTAATCAATGTAAGAACCGAGAGTTAGGCTTTGGAAGAACTTGTAAACTGCATGCCTCCAAGCCAACAATTAAGAAAAGCTAACATAAGTTAGCATATCATGCTATTTTACACCAATCTACTTAAGAATGGAGTTTCCATGGGAGAATTGGAACTCAAACTAATACAAAATGGTTTAAGTAATGTTATTGTTTAATAAAGGTAATTCAATTATTTAAATTCATACCTTGATCTCAAAATTTGGGAGACAAGGACAAAACAGGTTGCTTGTGTGTTTGAGGCCAATCTAACCTACAGAGCTCTACAGAGCAAATCAAGAGAGCCCAAGCTACAAAGAGAAACCCTGTCTCAATAAGGATAAATATATCCACATAGAAATTAAATCTCCAACAAAAAGGAGAAAAGGAAAGAAGAAATATATAAATGCATACCTTTGATCCCAAAACTTGGGGACAAAGAGACAGATTGGTTCCTTTTGAGTTTGAGGCCAACCTAATCTACCAAAAGCCAGAACAACACAGAATAAATTTGTTTTAATCAATTAATAAATGTATGTCAATTGTAGAGGAGAATACTTAAACTTCATACAGTCTTACTATTACATGTCATCCTTTTATATGGCATAGAAACTTACAAATGTCTTTCTTCTGGTCAAACAAAGAATAGAAAATATTCTTTAATTGATTTGTACATCCTGCACATCCAAGGCATTTTGGTAATTGCAGAACTATATGTTACTTGTGAGAAATTATATATTTTCAGAACAACAGGACCAGAGTCCAAAGAAGACAAGTAACCCAGATGATCCAGCCTCATAATATGTCTCAATAGCTGTTTCCTCAAAAATCTGCATCAAGAACAACTTCAAACAGCTTGCTGAGATGGCCCAGCCTCAAGGACTGAACTTTCCTACCAAAGTCCAGCTTCGAACTACAAACTGCTCAGGACATTCAAATTGCTGAGCACGTAGAGACTGGACAATATATGTTACTATTAACTTGATTAACCATTTTTTTCCATTTTATTTGAGCCCCCAAACAGGTTTTCTGCATCCCAATTCAGCAGGAAGCAGTTTTAAGAGAGCGACGTCCCATTCCCAAAAGTGGGGTCGATGATAAATGTTGTTTAGGGGGAATGGTTAATTGTTAAATGGTCTTGTTAAGCAAGATATAGGAGATTAGAGTCAAGGACTTTTCTATTTCTTTTTCTTTTCTCTATCTTTCTTTCTCTCTTATATAGGGGGAAAAGACTTGAAAAGAAAAAGAAGGGGAATATATGTATATAGTATAGAAATGATAAGATATAAAGAGAGATTTTTGAATCTTCTATGAAACTCAAAACTTGTTATTCTTTAAATAAGGTTATCTTTTGATACATTTGTATTGAATTTTGTATACTGATACAAAACTAAGGTTATCTTTCGATATATTGGTATAGAATTTTATATTTACATATATATTATGTATATTTCAACTTATATAAGGTATTGTGCCTATACAAATCATTTAAAAGTACAGGTTAACTTCTGATCCTTTTATGGATTGCTATTGCAATCTATTTAGGAGTCTGGATAATACAAGTTGACTGGGCAGTTGAGCTTCTGGTCATGTCAAATTCTAGTCTTAATTTATCACAAAATAGACTTAATATGTTAAACAGATAAGAAATGGTTAAAATATACAGTTTGCTTGTTCAAAGATAGGTAGATGATAGATAGAGAGATTTATAAATAAAATAGATGTCTTCAAAACCCTCAGAGGCATACAGAAAATGGCATTTAAAGATGTTTTTATTATTTTAAGAATTGTTTGACTTAAGACAGTCAGCTACTGACAGCTCCCATTGGATTTGGAAGAAGACAATGAGCATCAAAAAGAAATCTCCCATCAGGAGATATTTCCTATTGGGCAAAAATGCCCCTGCTCTCTCAACAGACTATATACAGTCCAAAGATGGACCAGAGCTTAAATGCAGGTAAGTCGATGTCCTGATTCTGCAGAGACAGAATGGGAAAATCCTTATTATTTCCTGCTGCACAATTTAGTCTGAAAAATGCTTGGCCAGAAGGCTGAAGATGATGCTCCAATGATATCAAGTGATATTTGGGACTGTCTGGGCAACAAACTATCATATTTCTTTTTGGAAGCTGCTCTCCTATGCTTCCTACTCACTCAAATAATAACTTTATCCATTCTTATGTCTCTGATGGGGTTGAAGGCATAATAGTTATAAAATTTCAGTTGGACTTGAGTTGTTTAGGATTTAAAAGGATATTTTCAAGTCTAAAAAAATCGTTAGCTTTATAAATATAGGATATGATAGAAATTATTTAGGTTCAGAACTTTAGATACACCAATATAGATGATTTTTTTCCTTCTTCAAGATTGCCTGGTACAAATAGGCTAAGCATTATGTACATACCTTTTATATATGGTTTTCTTGATTGTTTCATATTTGTTCTTATTGTTTTTAATATATGAGTTAAAAAAGTTAGCCTTTTTTTTTTTTTAGACAAAAGGAGGGAATTGTTGGGTAGTGTTAAGCATTCTAAATGTTAACTAATTGGTCCTGCTTGCTGTCTGTTTCTTACATTGACTCTGATTGGTTAAATAAAATGCCGAGGCCTGAGATTGGGCAAAGACAGAGAAAGGTGGGACTTCCTTACAGGAAGCCTGCACTTTAGACAGAGAAGAATTCATTCCAGCCAGGAGCAGCAGGAAGGAGGCACACACCATGGGTTAGAAAAAGGAACCTCATTCCACATGGCAAGGAACATCAGCATATCATGGAGAATGGCAGTCCAAGGGGATGTATGTATATATGGGGTCATATTTGGGTAATGGAATTAAGAGCTAGCTTAGATGGGCCAGGATTGCACAATTCAGGCCTAGGCTTGTTAAAATCCACATGGTGTCTGTGTGTGCTCATTTATAAGTTCTGGATAAGAATTAACGACCGCCAAAACAAGCAACAATAATCTAAATACTGCTAAGTAACTTACTAGCCATATATTTTTTACAATTGACAAACTTAAACACTTTTTAAATTTGTTTATTTATTTTATTCAAGTAACATCCTGCTCACAGCCCCTTCAATCCTCCCCATCTAGTCCCACCCACCTACACTCTTCCCCCTTCTTTCCCCTCCTCCTCCGATGAAGGGAGATCACCTTCATATGAAAGCATCCCAGTTCATCAAAGCATGAGGGCTAAGAGCTTCCTTTTCCACTGAGACCAGACAAGACAGCCTAGCTAGGGTAAAATGTTCTATGAACAGGCAACAGAATCCATCTCAGAGACAGTTCCTGGCTATCCTTGCTAAGGGAATTGTATGAAGACCTATCAGCTATGTATGTATAGGAGGCCCAGGTACAGTCAACATATGATTTTTGGTTGGTTCTTCAGATTCTGTAAGATCCTGGGTCCTAGATGGCTTTCTTCTGAGAGTCTTCATGTGGAACTCTTCTCCTCTTCAGCCTCTATTCTTCCTCCCAATCTTGTACAAGACTCCCAAAGCAGCACACACAGCCAAATTTAACATTTTTAACAATATTTCTATAACATGTCTATAAGCATTATGTTATATAGCTATACATTTTTTAAAAATTTATTACTTCAGGTTATATCACCATCATAGTGCCCTCTTTCCAACCCTCCCAGACCCGGCCTCCAATCCTCTACCCTCATTCCCTTTCATCCCACATCTCCAGAGTGGAGTGTCACTCCATATAAGTCCCCCACCCCATCCCAGTTCAGCAGTCATATGAGGGCCAAGAGCCTCCTTATACACTGGAGGCCTACAAGGCAGCACCACTAGGGCAAAGTGTCTCATAGACAGGTAACAAAGTCTATGTTCCTGCTCTATTTTGGCGCATTGGTTGTAGTATAGTTATCCTGGACTATATGGCTAAAATCTGATTATAAGTGAATAGATGCCATGTGCATCCTTCTGAGTCTGGGTTAGCTCACTCAGGATGAGCTTCTCTAGCTCCATCCACTTGACTGCAAATTGCATGATTTCATTGTTTCTGATGGCTGAGTACTATTCCATTGTGTAGATGTACCACATCTATGTCAGGCCTTATGTGGTCTTTGATTCTAATGGACTTAAGTTTTGTGAAAGGTGATAAGTATGGGTCTAATTTCATTCTTTCACATATGGACATCCAGTTAGACATTTGTTGAAGATGCTGTCCTTTTTCCATTGTATAGTTTTGGCTTCTTTGTCAAAAATTAAGTGACCATAGGTGTGCAGGTTCAATCTGATTCTATTGATCCACTGGTCTGTTTCTATACCAGTACCATGCTGTTTTTATTACTATTGCTCTGTAGTACAGCTTGAAATCTGGGATGGTGATACCTCCTGATGTGTTTTTATTATACAGGATTGATTTAGCTATTCTGGGTTTTTTGTTATTCCATATGAACTTGGGAATTGTCTTTTTTCCAGGTCTATAAAGAATTGTGTTGGTATTTTGATAAGAATTGCACTGAATCTGTATATTGCTTTTGGCAGGATCACTGTTTTTATTATGTTGATCCTATCTATCTATGAGCATGGGAGATCTTTCCATCTTTTGAAGCCCTCTTGAATTTCTTTCTTCTAGAACTGGAATTTCTTGCCATACAGGTCTTTCACTTGCTTGGTTAGAGTTACCCCCAGGTATTTTATATTGTTTGTGGATATTGTGAAGGGGGTTGTTTCCCTAATTTCTTTCTCAGCCCATTTATTTTTTGTTAAAAGAAGGGCTTCTGATTTTTTTGAATTAATTTTTTATCCAGCCACCTTGCTGAAGGTGTTTATCAGCTATAAGAGTTCTCTGGTGGAATTTTTGGGGTCGCTTCTGTATACTATCATATCATTTGCAAATAGGGATAGTTTGACTTCTTTGTTACCAATTTGTATTCCCTTGGTCTCCTTTAGTTGTCTTGTTTCCCTAGCAAGAACTTCAAGTTCTGTGTTGAAAATATATGGCGTAAGTGGGCATCTTTGCCTTGTCCCTGAGTTTAGAGAAAAAGCTTTATGTTTCTCTCCATTTATTTTGATGCTGGATACAGGTTTGGTCTATATTACCTTCATTATTCTAGGTATGCTCCTTGTATGCCATTCTCTCTAGGACTTTTAGCATGAAAGCATGTTGGATTTTGTCAAATGTTTTTTCAGCATCTAGCAAGATGACCATGTGGTTTTTTTGTTTGTTTGTTTGTTGCTTGAACCATCCCTGCATTCCTGGGATGAAGCCTACTTGATCATGGTGTATGACACTTTTGATGTCTTGTTGGATTTGTTTTGCCAGTATTTTATTAAGTATTTTGAATCTATATTCATGAGGGAAATTGGTCTGAAGTTCTCTTTCTTTGTAGAGTCTTTGTGTGGCTTAGGAAACAGGGTGACTGTGGTCTCATAGAACGAGTTTGGCAGTGTTCCTTCTGATTCTATTTTGTGGAAGAGTTTAAAGAGTATTGGTATTAGCTCTTCTTTGAAGGTCTGGTAGAATTCTGTGCTGAAACCATCTGGCCCTGGGCTTTTTTTGGTTGGGAGACTTTTAATGAATGTTTCTATTTCCTTAGGGGTTATAGGGCAGAGGAAGTGGAGCAGGGAGATCTAATATGGAGACCATTCATTGATTCCCTGCCTGTGTCACAGTGTTCTAAGGCCACCTGCCTGGGTCAGCAGGGGCTTCCATCAGATCCCCTGTAGTCAGGCAGGGGAGGGGGGCAGAAAATTAGAATTTGTGTTCTATATCCTGCTCACAGTGTGCTTGGGCTCAGGGAAGCTCGGCCCCTCCTAACTGGATCCCACTGTTATGGGTTAGACAGATGCCACCATATTGAATATCCCAAGGAGAATCACCTGCATTTTACTGTGTAGCAGCTCTGCTGGTATGCTACTGGGTGTCCAAGCCTAGCCCCTGCACAGATGCTGCAGACTCTGGAGGTCCTATATTTGTAAGTTAAAACCACCAGCTGGGGTCCTGAAAGGATCTGATATGCTGTCTCTTCCACTGTAGCAAGGAGGAAGGGCAATCTCCCAATGTGAAATGCTCTGTGACCATGTCTGGTGACTGTGATCCTCCAATGTCTATATTTCTAGTACCTAGTTCTTTGTTGTCCCTGGCCTTGTTGGGCAAATCCAAATAGGCTTTCTTCTCACAAATGTCCCTTCAGCAGGAGTATATCTCTGCTGTTGTCCAATTAGTCTTCCTGAAGATCAAAATGTATCTGACTTGATTGCCGCCATCTTGCCCCGTGGAGTCACTATATAATCTATATAATCATTTATTAGTAAAATAAACTGTGAGATATAACCATAATAAATGTGCTTAATATGATGAGTTTGTCTTGTTATTTCTTTGTTTCTTGAGATAGAATCTTAGTGTGTGATGGTAGCTAACCTACAACCTATTATGCAGACCCGGCCAGTTTAGGAACAACTGATTATTCTGCCTCTGTCCCTTGGGGTGGAAATTTACCACCATATCTAGTCAGAGTTTAACTTTTAAAAAGATTTTGTCAGTATTTTAACTTTCAAAAATTAAATTTCATTTAACCAATTTTTATTTATCAGACTTGAATTTTGTAACACAAGCATACTTGATCTTCATATCTTCATTACAGTGACTCTTAGACATCAGAAATTTCCCAAAAATTCAATTAGTTTGACTCTGGAAGAGTAACTAGTATAATATAGTATTTAAAAATATCTTGGAGAGTAGAAAGTAGAAGGATTGAGAAAGCTCAATCCTTCAAAACCATCTGAGAGGCATTTAATTAAGCTCATTGCTATTCCTGGCGTATAAAAACAAAACATGAGACAGAATTCTTGCACAATACTAATCATTTTGAAGAATGTTTTAACTAAATTCAATGGGTCACAGTGGAGATAAGAAAAAGTCATGCATAAGAGTTATCATTATCTTTATGTGTATGAGCGTTTTTTTTTTTTTTTTTTGGTTTTTCGAGACAGGGTTTCTCTGTTTAACAGCTCTGGCTGTCCTGGACTCGCTTTGTAGACCAGGCTGGCCTTGAACTCGCAAAGATCCGCCTGCCTCTGCCTCCCAAGTGCTGGGATTATGGAGAGAAAAACACTGGTATGTCATTTTTTAGTTTTGGAAGCTGCAGGCCCTGCACTTCCTATATAATCAGATATATTTATCCCTCTCAGGTCTCTGAGGTGGTTGAAGAATAGATAGCTCGAGTCTCATAGTTAAATTTTGAGTTGTTTAGGAATCAAGAGGGTGTTATGGATCTAAGAAGATATTTTTAAAATTATGAGGCAAGTTAGTATGAAAGCTGAGTTAGATATAGAACTTTAAACTCATGGAGATGGTTAGATAGTAGAATGTTAAAGTCAGGTGCCAAATACATACGGACTGGACATTGGGAATGTATGCTAAGCCATATAACTCTTATAATCGTGGCCTATAAATACAATACAAAACAACAGAAATA
>CAJQZJ010032332.1:5109677-5142011 GCA_907164525.1 Lophiomys imhausi
ATAAATAAGAGTTAAATAAATAATAATTTAAAAGTTCGGTTACAGATAGGTATGGGTCTAACTTCATTCTTTTACAAATGGACATCCAGTTGGACCAGCACCATTTGTTGAAGATGCTGTCCTTCTTCCATTGTGCCATTTTGGCTTCTTTGTCAAAAATTAGGCGGCCATAAGTGTGTGGATCTCTTTCTGGATCTTCAATTCGATTCCATTGATCTACTAGTCTGTTTCTATACCAATACCATGCTGTTTTTACAACTATTGCTCTGTAGTACAGCTTGAAATCTGGGGTGGTAATACCTCCAGATTTTTTTTTTATTGTACAGGATTGATTTATCTATTCTGGGCTTTTTGTTGTTCCATATGAAATTGAGACTAGCTCTTTCCAAGTCTATAAAAAATTGTGTTGGTATTTTGATAGGAATTGCATTGAATCTATATATTGCTTTTGGTAGGATGGCCATTTTTATTATGTTGATCCTACTATCCATGAGCATGGGAGATCTTTCCATCTTCTAAAGGCCTCTTCCTTTTCTTTCCTCAAGGGCTTGAAGTTCTTGTTGTATAGGTCCTTTACTTGCTTGGTTAGAGTTATCCCTAGGTATTTTATGTTGTTTGTGGCTATTGTGAAGGGGTTTGTTTCCCTTATTTCTTTCTCAGCCCATTTGTTTGTTGTATAAAGAAGGGCTTCTGATTGTTTTGAATTAATTTTGTGTCCAGCTACTTTGCTGAAGGTGTTTCTCAGCTGTAAGAGTTCTCTGGTGGAATTTTAGGGGTCGCTTATGTATACTATCATACCATCTGAAAATAAGGATAATTTGACTTCTTCGTTTCTGATATTTATCCCCTTGATGTCCTTTAGTTGTCTTATTGCTCTAGCAAGAACTTCAAGTACTATATTGAAGAGATATGGTGAAAGTGGACATCCTTGTCTTGTCCCTGAGTTTAGAGGAAATGCTTCAAGTTTCTCTCCATTTATTTTGATATTGGCCACTGGCCTGCTGTATATTGCCTTCATTATTTCCAATACAGCCCTTGTATGCCCGTTCTCTCCAGAACTTTTAGCATAAAGGGGTGTTGGATTTTGTCAACTGCTTTTTCTGCATCTAGTGAGATTATCATGTGTTTTTTTTTTTGTTTCATCTTGTTGTCTATCAACGTCATTCACCATATAAACAAGATGGCTATTTTCATTGTGTTGATCCTACCTATCCAAAAGCTGGGAGATCTTTCAATCTTCTGTTATCTTCTACAATTTCTGTCTTCAGTGACTTGAAATTCTTGTCATACAGGTTTTTCATTTTCTTGGTTAGAGTTACCTCCAGATACTTTATATTATTTGTGGATATTGTGAAGCGTGTTGTTTCCCTAGTTTCCTTCTTGGCCCATTTATATTTTGTGAAGGGAGGGCTACTGATTTTTTAGAGTTAATTTTGTATCCACCCACATTGCTGAAGGTGTTTATCAGCTGTAGGAGTTCCTTGGTAAAATGTTTGGGATCACTTATTAAGGAAGATCAATTCTGGGATAAGTCTAAGAATAGAAAACATATCTCAATAATAATGAGAATAAGCATATAGTATGAAAATAAGGGCATAACTCAAATAAATTTGCAAGAAGGAGGAAGTTTCGGAATTTAAAAGATGTAGTAAGACAAGATTTTGAAGCGAGAATAAGTAATGGAGAGCTTGTAGCTAGAATGTAAGTAGAAACATCATAAATCCCAGAAAAGCAAACCTGAGCATGTGTTAGAGGACTTTTAATCTGTGGATTTATTTTATAAAACTAAAATAAAATCATATTCCAAATATAACTTATTGCATAAAATAACTTACATATACCAGAAGAAGGAGTGACTGCTGATGGGAAAGCCCAAGTGTCGCATTTTCAAGAAAGACAGGTTTGACACTGTCTGTGCTCTAGGAAACCATTACAATTACTGGGAGAGGCTACAGTGTAAATCAAATTGAAGTGGCATCATGTAGCTGATACTTTAAGAGAGGAAAATGGAAATGTATAAAGGGAGATGGAGATAAGGCAAAGATCCTATGCATTATATTACAGACTAGAAAAATCAGGACAGAAGGATGGAGAGTTTTGAAGGATGTAATAATTTAAAAAGCAAAACCAGAAAAGTCTTTTAGAGAGGTAAACATGAAAAGTGGCCAAAGGTATCAAGAAAATGGGCAATGAGACTATTTGGGCATGATTAATCAAAGGCTCTAGAATGGGACTAAGGTGTCTGGAGAAAATATGGAAACCTGTAAACCTAAGAGATCAAGGCAAGAATATTCCAAAAGAGACCAGAGACAATGAGAATGCCTTGGGTATATGGAGAGTATATAGGGCTATTATAGACCATTAAAATATTTACATTTAATCCAAAAGAATGGGGCCATTGCAAACATTAGAGGGAAGAAGTGATGCTGTCTAAGGTATAATAAAGAAAGAAGAAACAAGAGGAGGAATAAGAGACTCTTTCAATAATGGACATGGTGGCTGTGGGTTTACGTTAATGGCAGAGTACTTCCCAAGCACATGCCTGGTCCTGAGCCGAGTCCTCCACACTGAAAATATCTAAGCAGGCTGGACCAGGAATGATGATGGCTGACAAAGGTATTGGTAAAAGTATTGAGGAAATATTAAGTTTCTAGATATGTACAGACATTTTTCAGCAGAACTAACAGTATTTATGGCAATATTTTATATAAAATGTCAAAATAAAAGAGATGTGAAGCTGCAGATTTGAAGGACACAATACAAAAGAGGTGGCACAGTGTAATGATTTGAATTCAGAACTTACTTATGCAGTTCAGTGGCAGAGTGCTTGGCAAGTATGTACAGAGTCTACTTTCCACCCAGGTACCAAAAATGTATTCTGCAGTGATCAAATTGAGGTTTCACTGAACTCAGTTGCTTGAACTAGACTAGTAGCATTTATAGTCATAATTACTTACTCTTTGCTTGTGTAAAAAATGATTTACTTTTTTAGTATTTCTATTTCCTCATTTGTAAAATTGGCAGAGTAATCATAGTTATTGCACAGCATTGCTAAGATGCTTAAATTGGTTAATATTGAAGTGCTTAGATCAGGGTGTGGCCTGAAATAACAAATGATGATGATTCTGAGATAAGTATTTGGGAGGGAAGTTACACACTGGGTTCCTCAAGTTTGAGTCAGTCACCATGAGATAAATTGTAATGATTTATTGAAAGTATCTAGACATAGAGAAGGTACTCAAACATTTTCAAGGAGAAAAATGACAATTTGCTTTTGAATTAAGGTATCAATGTTTAACTGGTATTTAAAGCTGACAAGAAAAATAAAAAATAATGCATTGGTAGTCTGAATCCCGTGAGCATTTTAAAAGTTAAAAGATTGAAACAGAGTAAGAAATGGCAAGGAAGCCTATGAGGGTACAAAGTAGAAAGGAGGAACTTTGGTGCCTAGAGCTCAATTGAATTAAACACCAAACACCAGTGTCACAGCAAGTAAATTAGGATAAAGAATTCATTACTGACCTCAGCAGTGCTTTTGTCATTGTTCAAGGTCAACATATGGCTAATGGAGACCAAAACAGTATGTCAGAAACAAAACATAGCAAGTGTGGTTTCAAGAATAAGAATAGGCAAATTGAACATGGTGTCTTGATCAACTTTCAATGCACTGATGTGCATGAGATAAATGACTGATAGAGATTAGAGCTTTCTTTGGCCTGCATATTTTGGGGTGTTGTTAATCCCAAATCCCAGTAAATATGAGAAGATAGACAGCAATCCAGTACAGATATACGTCTTACTTTTTGAGAGAAGGTTTAGCCCTTATAGACCTCGTTGTTTAATCCTTATAGGGCTTATAGTGCTAAATATCTTGGAAGACAATGAGGACGAACATTCTGTCAAGATCAAGTTAAACCTACCTCCCATTTCCCTGGTAATACTGGAAAGGAAACCAAGACAAATGCACCTCCTTAAGAAAAAAAAAAAAAAAAAGAAAAGAAAATCTTTGTTTCTGGTGAAGAAATGAAATCTGATCATCTCCAAAGATTAGAACATCCCATACTATTGTTGCCTCCCTTAGAAGCTAATCCAGCTGAAGATGTCAACAATCACCTGTCCAGGAGTTCATCCACCAGGAAACATGATTCACCTGAAGTTATATCACACTGATGTGTGGCATAATTGTCCCCAGCATGACCTCCCTCAGTTCTGTCCCAGTTTCCCTCAGGGCAATTACGCAAAACTTGTCTACCTTTCTCAGTTGTTACTCAAAAAACTAGGAAGTTTCCTTTTCTTCTTTTAAAATTTATTTTGTATTTGTGTTTGTGATTTGTTTGCGGATGAGAGGGTGTGCATGTGTGTGTGTGTGTGTGTGTGTGTGTGTGTATGTGTGTGTAAGTATATATGGGTGCCCAAGCAGGTCAGGAAAGCCACTCAATCTGCTGGGATGGTTAACAGGTGATTTGAGAGCCACATGGCACGGCTGCTGGGAAATAAACTCAGGTCCCCTGAAAGAACAAGTGCTCCTAACTAATGAAACTTCTCTGCTACATAGTCATAGTATTAAGCCAATTCCTAATGAATGGATGCATTATACACAGATGCATACCTTCTCTCAATGCTTGGAGATTATCGCAAAAGAGGGGAAAAAAAAAATGTATGAGCCAGAGGTGCTGGATGAGGGTAAAAAATACAGTGTCTTCTGAGCACACAGTTAGCATCACATAGGAGCTCACATCATTTGCACTTGTGACAGAATGTACAAGATCTGTGCAAGCTCAAGCCAGACAAAATCCCACCATGGAGTGGGGAGGTGGTCAAGAAGTCCTACTCCTAGCTAAGGACAAGTCAATCAATTGGAGTTTCTTTAAGGGCTTGACCACTCATAGGTCAGCCAGACTTCAATGGTTGGCTACACACCAAGAGTATGCAGGCAGCAGGAGCCAAAACCGCGGGGTTTAAAAATAAAATGATAATGCAAAATTGATTAAGCATGGATGGGAAGGGGTAGGTCCAAGAGGACACAAGGGAGAGAAATATGATAAATATTTAAATAAATTTAAAAAGCAATGTATGAAACTATCAAAGAATTAATAAAAGTATTTTTGAAAAAGAAATGATTTAAGAAGCAGACAGATACTGAGGCACGTCCAGATTATCAGCCTAAGGAAGGAGTTGTAACAATAAACACAGAACAGGATAGAGCCAGGGAAGGAAGGACAAATAACACACATTTAGCACCTAAATTCTATTGTTTTTTTTCTCCTATGATATTTATTTTATAGCTCTACCGCAGGGAACCACACATTTTCTGTTATTTTGGAAATGAAGGATGGCAGTTGACATGTCGTGAAACAATAACACTCACCACATTGAGTGGGACTAATACAAAGTTCACATTTATTTCAAATTTGAAGAGATCAAAAATGCGTTCGCTTTGTTTGGCAGGCTCTTGAATTATCATCTTGAACTTAGTCATGCATGGTCAGTAAAAATGTATTTATATCTGACATACAAAATCCTTCTGTCATTCATATCACTTCTGCTTCTAGTCCCCTTGAATGGATCTAAACTGTTAGCATTTATGAAAGGCAAACATCAGGCTCAGCAACCTTTAGAGTCAGACATATCCTAAGCAAATTATGGGGAAAAATGATCTTTCTCTAACTTGCAGCATAGACAATAAAAATGACTGGGCATAGGATCTGCATATTTAGACCAGTACTTTATTGGACTGGAATATATGCTAGCTGGGCCAGATACACACACACACACACACACACACACACACACAGAGAGAGAGAGAGAGGGGGGGGGAGAGTGCACAGAGAGAAAATAGGAGAGATGTGTATTTTAAAATGAGATATGTTTTTTTTAAATGTTTTCTAGGAATATTTTATATTCTTGACTAAAGTGAGTAATGATTGTACCATCCACATACCTCTGTTTAACATATGTTTAATTAATATTTCATAAAAGACTTGCTGTGGTTTTATGCAAATACTGCTGTAAGTACATCTGTAGGGTTTTTTTTTTTTTACCTCTCTTTTGGAGCTTTGCTCTCCTGAGGTACAAAACTGAGCAACAAAATTACCTTAAAGAGGGTTTATGAATCACAAAGGAGAATTCTTTATGTACCTTGTTTCCATATGAAAGTAGCAACATTTGTGCATAAATGGCTTGCATCATTTTTTTTTATGAATTGGGCCTTAAGTGCTCATGATTGTCCTTGGTATTCAGTTTTTAGTCATTAAGTAGCGTTGAAACAACAGGAGGAGAAAAAAGGAAACATTTTGTACCTGTGGTACACACTTGGACAACAAGGCTTTAGAAAATAGCTACACTCTTATCCTTTTATGTGTAAAAATTATGCAGTGACAAAGACAAGTGTGAATTGATGAAAAGGCAAATAATATATTTGTGAGACATTAATAGTCAAAGCCATACTCAGGCTAAAAAATGCATTGATTTTCTTATTTGATTCACATGCACACTCATATGCTGCCAATCTATATGGCTCCAGTGACAGAATTAGGTTGCTCTGCATGAAGAAAGAACAATTCTTATCCTGAGAATGGGACAATATGTCACTTCTCCTACAGTATTAACTAATAATCATCTTTGGAGACTGAGGAAGAGGAGTGTGACACACAGGGTTTCTTAAGTTTGTGTTTTTAATGTTTTACAATTTAATATTACAGTCAAAGGTAAAAAAAATTGGGACGAGAAAGATCATTTTTCAGTAAATTGAAAGAAAATACAAGAGACAACCATTTCTTTTGTGAACTTAATTCTGTCCATTAAGATTTTCTGCACTGACGACCTAACTCTTAATATCTAGGGATGACTATCTTTGGTTTTTTTTTTTACCATTAGCAATAATAACTCTATTTATTCATGTATACAGACAAAGAGAAATCTAGATCAATAGATACAAAAGTGTAGTTTTATGCACATCAGCACATGGGAGGCTGAAGCAGGGGGATCCTGAGTTTTAGTCAAGGCTGGGCTATGAAGCAACACTTTGTCTCAGAGAATAAAACGTCTGGTAGTACAACAACTTAAATACTGATGTATTTAGTTAGAAATGTCATTGCATCACTACAACACAAACCCAATGGGGCTCACTCAAAAAGAGTTTATTCAGCTCACAGTTTGGGTGGTTGGCAGTCCAATATCAGGTGGCTCCATTCCCCCCTCCCTCTTTCTGTCCCTCCCTTTTCCCTCCAGTTGATGATGTGACAGATCCTGTCATTGTGAGCTGCTACCACCCTCAGAGCAGTCAGACCAATGGAGCCATCTGATCTTGGACTTTTAACCCAACTCAGAGAAGCATTGAGTCTGTGCTGTAGCCCTGCATAGACTCAGGTGACTTTCATAGGTGAAAGCCAAGGCTAGCCCACACAGAGCTAGCTTAGATGGCCCAATATTGCTCAGTACAGGTTAAAGCCTATTAAAATCCATGTGGTGTCTGTGTGCTCATTTATGATGGGGGGTTAATCCTTAACAGGCTGACCAACTAAATATAATATAAATACTTGAAAATAATTTAATTAATTTTTTCTACAAATGGCGACCAACATAATTACCCATTTTCATTTTTTTCCTTTATTTTTTATTTCTTCAAGTTACATCTCAATCACAGTCCCCTCCCTATTCCCCATCCAATCTCACACTCCCACCCTCAACCCCCCATCCTCTTCCCTTTTTTTTTCTTTTAAGTTTAAGGTATATCTTATTTCCCCATACAGTTTCCCCTTTCAGTCCAACAAATGGCTCTTTCTCTTATAATAATGAATACAATACAGTACAACTGAGGTAATTAGGCCACAGTTATGAGGGTTATATGGCTTAACATATATTCCCAATGACCAGTCCATATGTATTTGGCACCTGACTTTAACATTCTACTATCTAAACATCTACATGAGTTTAAAGTTCTCTATCAGACTCAACATTCATACTAACTTGCAACAAAATTTTAAAAGTATCTTCTTAGATGTATAACACTCTCTTGACTCCTAAACAACTCAAAATTTAATTATGAGACTCTAGCTATCTGTTCTTCAACCACCTCAGAGACCTGAGAGGGATAAATATATCTGATTTTATAGGAAGTACAGGACCTGCAGCTTCACAAACTAAGAAATGACATACAAGTGGCTGCCTGGACAGTTCCCATTTTCTCTCCATACATTACAGCATCGATCTTCAGTCATTTGGCCCCGTTTCTCTGACAGACATTGATTGTAGAGCAGGGGTTTTGAAGGACTTACCTACCCTGTCTTGGCAGAGCTAGGCTGTCGACTTACCTGCTTCCAGGTTTTGTCCTTTTTGGACAGCATTCTGTCTACAGTTGGAGCAAGGGGCTTTTCCTACCAAGAGATAGGCTTGCAACTAATTCAATCATCTCCCACTGGAGATTCTTCGATGCTCATCTTCTACTTGGAGGAGAATAGGGGGTGCTGTCAGGAGTTGATATGTCTTGATATAAAAAAATCTAAAGTTACGAAAACATCTTTGAGTGCCATATTCTGCAGATCTCTTGAGGTTTTTGAAGAGGCCCTATCTATCTCTTATATTAGGGTAAGCAGATGTTGCTTGTCTCTTAGCAGCTTTATTTCTGATTAGCTTAGAAAATAACTATAATAGGCTGTCATAGTACCTAACAGAATGACCGGCTTGCATAACCATTAGTTTGCATTTCTTAATTATTCTAAACAGTTTATGACAGTTAGTAGTAAAAGGCCGAAACATCACATTTCATTTTTTTTCCTTACCCCTAACCCTTCCATCCCATTTATCTGGGGTGGGGTGTCCTTATATAACAGTTCCTCATCTCAGTTGAGAGGTCGTATGAGGGCCAAGAGCCTCTTCATTTATTGGGGATCTATGAAGCAGTACCATCAGTGAAAAGTGTCTCGTTGCCTGGGAGAGAGAACTACTAAACAAACAAACCAATAAGCATACAATAGATAAAAAAGACTAAAAAATAGAAAAAATATAACTAATATATAAAAAATAAATAAAGAAAAAAATTTAAAAATAAGAAGTCTATGCCCAAGTTCCCTCTGGTGTGTTAGTTGTAGTATCGATACCTTCTACTATATAGCTAAAATCCTACTATAAATGAATAGATGCCATATGTGTCCTTCTGAGTCTGGGTTAGTTCACTCAGGATGAGCTTTTCTAGTTCCATCCATTTGGCTGCAAATTGCATAATTTCATTGTTCCTGATAGCTGAATAATATTCCATTGTGTAGATGTACCACAGTTTTTTAACCCATTCTTTGGTTGAGGGACATCTGGGTTTTTTCCAGTTTCTAGCTATTACAAATAAGGCTGCTATAAACATAGATGAGGAAACTTCCATATGATTCCGTGAAGAGGCATTTGGGCGTATACCCAGAAGTGGTATGTCTGGGTCCTGAGGCACAGCTATTCCAAGTTTTCTAAGATATCGCCAGACTGACCTCCATATTGGTTGCACAAGCCTGCATTCCCACCAGCAATGGAGTAGGGTTCCCCTTTCTCCACACCCTTGCCAGCATGTGCTGTCATTTGAGTTTTTGATCTTAGTCATTCTGAAAGGTGTGAGATGGAATCGATGAAGACGTTAAAGAGGCAACTGTGTTAAAATGAGGTCAAAGGGGTGGGTCTTACTCCAGGGTGATTGACACCCTGCACAGAACAAATTAGAACACAGGCAGTCAAAGCCAGGTTTTCCACGACAGGGAGAAATAGTGAACATCTGGGCTCAAGGACAGTCTTTACAAGGAGCCTGCCATGCTGACACCTTCGTCTCAGAATTCTAGTCTCAACAGTGGTGAGAGACACATCCTAGCCACATTGGCCCAGGGCAGACTGAAGAAAGACAACTAAGCACCTGCCAGAGGTGCTAGTACAATGGACAGATGTGTGATGGAGGGATGGAGTACAAGGTGGAGAGATGGAAGAGAAAGTGAACCCAAAGTGTTGGAACACTGTGAAGGAAGGTGAAACTGGATACTCATTGGCAGTGAAGAACAGGCAGATAGGATGAGGCCATGGCCTGGGCTACTTCCGAAGACTATGTTTACATCCTTTGTCCTGCTGCAGCTGGGGTATGTGTTGATGTCTGTGGCCTGGGTTAACATCAAAGACCAACTGGGATGTCCATGGTCTGAGCATCTACCAGAGACTATGTGGGTACCTGAGGAGCCTGCTGCCAGAGGTGGGTATGCTGATCTTAGCAGCCTGTTCTGGCACTTAAGGCCATAGCAATATTTGAATATAACGAAATACAGACAAAAGGATACACTGTGGGAAACACTGACACACACACAACAGCTTCTGTGACAAGAGTTTTTATTTTATTCTATTTTATTTTATTTTATGGGGGAGGTTCCAAGGGCAGAGGGCAGATATGAAGGGATGGGAAATAAGCGGGTCTATGGTGAATGATGTGAAATTCACAAAGAGTCAATAAAATATTTTTTTAAGTTGCAAGAATGGATTTCATTTGGTTAAGTGATACAGTATTGTGTATTTTTTAGGGCATCCCTAGAAATATATGTTCAACTCTCCAATCCTGAGCTATAAAGGTATTAGATATAAGAAAGCAAACCTTCCCCTGCCATTGGGCTTCCTGGAGTTGAATGGGTTGTCAGAGGTGTGAAATTACCATTTGCATAGAGGAAATGTCAAATGTAGTTATTTGACAAAAAAAAAAATTTCTTTGCATGTATGGCCGTGCAGGTCAGAGGACAACTAGCAGGGATAAGCTCTCTTCTTCAACCAGATAGGTCCATGGGGTGACACTCAGGTTATCATGCCCAGCAGCACTTGCCTTTGCCCACTGATTTATTTTGGTGGCCTCTAACTCCAGTTCTTTCTAATTGGTAATATTTTCTAAATTTCCGTTGTATATATTTGTAGATTCAAAAAAGCACTTTTAAATTATCAAACTGTTATTACCAACAGTCTCATTAGATTTAGTCTCATTTAATTTGAAAATATTGAAAAGAAAATATAAAAATATACTCTTTGTATTTAACTAAAGTTATGATATCCATTTAACTTTCCCTTTTGAGCCTGCTGCTCTTTCCTGCCTCAGACAAACCTCATGAACGACCAAATTACTAAGCACATTGCCTGATATTCTCTACTGAATTCTTAGCTGGAGTCTAAAAGTCTATGACTAGGATGCAATGCACACTCAAATGCAACATGAAGGACAAATGAATGAATTTACATATTACTCTATCACCAATGGAAACAAATTTAAGGTCAGAATGCCCATGAGTGTTAAGAGATGTTCCCATGCCCTGAAGAAAAAAACCTCCACAGTATAAAGTGGCCCAAATTGACTTTTGTACCCGATTTTCATTTTTACTACCTTCCTGGCTGTATCAGTCACCCACACCCCATCTCATCCTGTATTATCAAACCAAATGTGAGTATTATCTAGTTGTATCATTCTACTGATCTCTGACTTTCTAAGTGTTTGGTGCTGAGAGTTAAACTTAAGACCTCTAACATGGTACCAAGTGTCCTCCCATAGAGCTTAGCCAAGAGTTACTGAATATTCATGCTTGTAATTCCAGCATTTGGAAAGCTGAGGGATGAAAAGTTCCGTTCCAGCCTGGGCTACCTAATGAGACTGTGAGTGACAGGAAACTGATACCCACTCTGTCAGTAGCAAATATAAACGAAGACTTCTAGCGTTGTGTCACATTACAGAAGGAGTAAGTACTACTAGCACATCAAATGCCCTAGCAAGTCTGAGGTGGACACACTGGAAGCACCTGTGTGTGCACAAATCTGGAATGGTAATACGTAAATAGTGTTTGATAGATTACATAAAGTAAAAAAGCAACACGAAAAACAAAATCACACAAGTTAATAAGACTGCTTAAAATTCAAAGGAGGAGATATTGTAAAACTATGCAGGTCAAACAATATGTTTCAAGTAGCAATGATGTTTTGCTAAAGATACTGGCCAAGATTCCATATTTTATAGTTGTGAAATATATTTTAATTCCAGTATCTGATTATTAATCATATGAAAAAAGATAAAAACAGAGGGTATTGTTCCTAGTAATGCTTAAAAATGAAATGTCAAGTTTTGGCCTCTTGCTACCAACCGTCAAAAACTGTTTAGGATAATTAAGAAATGCAAACTAATAGTCATTCAAGCTTGTCATTTTGTTAGTTACTATGACAGTCTATCACAGTTATTTTCTAAGCTACTCAGAAATCAAGTTGCTAAGAGAAAAGCAATATTTGCTTATCTAAATATAAGAGATAAATATGGCATCTTCAAAAACCTCAAGAGATCTGCAGAATATGGCATTCAAAGATGTTTTCTTAGCTTAAGATTTTTTGATATCGAGACATGTCAGCTCCTGACAGCACCCCCTGTTCTACTCCAAGTAGAAGATGAGCATCGAAGAATCTCCAGGGGGAGATGATTGAATTGGTGGTAAGCCGTTCTCTTGGCAAGAAAAACCCCTTGCTTCAACTGTAGACAGCCTTCTGTCCAAAACGGACAAAACTTGGAAGCCAATAAGTTGACAGCCTAGCTCTGCCAAGACAGGGTAGGTAAGTCCTTCATAATTCCTGCTCTACAATCAATGTTTGTCAGAGAAACAGGGCCAAATGGCTGAAGATTGATGCTGTAAGGTATGGAGAGAAAATAGGAACTGTCCAGGCAGCCACTGGTATGTCATTTCTTAGTTTTGGAAGCTGCACATCCTGTACTTCCTATATAATCAGATATATTTATCCCTCTCAGGTCTCTGAGGTGGTTGAAGAATAGATAGCTCGAGTTTCATAGTTAAATTTTGAGTTGTTTAGGAATCAAGAGGGTGTTCTGGATCTAAGAAGATATTTTTAAAATTGTGAGACAAGTTAGTATGAAAGCTAAGTTAGATATAGAACTTTAAACTCATGGAGATGGTTAGATAGTAGAATGTTAAAGTCAGGTGCCAAATACATATGGACTGGACATTGGGAATGTATGCTAAACCATATAACTCTTATAATTGTGGCCTATTTATTTCTGTTGTTTTGTATTGTATTTATAGTTATAAGAAAAAAAAACCATTTTTTTGGACTGAAAGGGAGAGCTGTTGGGGGGAAAAAGAAATACCTCAAACTAAAAAAAAAAAAAAGAAGGGAAGAGGATGGGGGGTGTTGAGGGGGAGGAGGGTGGAAGGGTGGGACTGGAATGGGGATTAGGGAGGGGATTGTGATTGAGATGTAACTTGAAGAAATAAAAAATTAATTAAAAAACCAGAACTATGCACTGATTGTAGTTTATTACTAATATTATATCATCAGTTTTGTTATTACTTTTATGAATTCAAATGTGGTTTTGCTGTATGCAAAATTGAATACTAATTCTTTACACTAAGGTTTTTACTTTCAAAAGTCTAGAAAGACCTGAGATGATGAACAATAGTAACAGAAATGAGAAACCACAATGGCTTACTTTTATAATAATGCTGCTTTGAGTCGGGTAACAAGTAAAATTTCCTGCATGCATTATCTCTTTTAATTTTCATAAATGTTATTTTTAGTCTTGTTTTACATGTGAGCAAAACCCAGGGTCACATAAGAAATCACTCAGAGTGACACAACTAATAAGAAGCAGAACTGTGTTGGGAAACAAATTATTGGGTTCCCAATATAATGCACGTTTTCTTTCATGACACACAGCAAAGGAAAAAGTGTGAAAAATAGCTAGTGTAGCACTTGGCAAAAGCATTAACATAAAATTAATGGAGCAAATTAGTCGTAACATTGATAACAATACAAGTTTAATTAGTCTAAATGCTGTGGATAATTAGTCAATGAAAATTGAGGGTCTGTGTGAAATTACCAAAGCCCTATATTGATATAAAGCTCAGTTTCATATCTTTCTTCCTTTTTTTTTGTCATGCTAGTTGACAACAAACACATCGCCTAGACTTCCAACAATGATTGTTTCGGGGGAGCCCTTTTTGTAGACAACTTTAATTGATTTGCTTTCTATTACAATGCCAATTAACCTTGAGATTCATTCTTTATTATTTAAAATACGTACCTAGTAATTCTGTTAGATATACAACCACAAACCCTTAATGAGATGAATTGCTCATGGAACTCTTGCTTAATTAGCTCAGTCACTTGCTGTCATCTCTAATTAGAAAGCTAAATTTCCTGTATTTGTAAAATATCACATTTTGTATAAACTTAACACTACCAGCCATTAGTTTGAAATCCTTTGGCTTCATTTGTGTATTCAAATGTAAAAACTAGGCTTTGTGAGCATTTATATTTTATTTACATTTTAATTTAAATGTGTACTCAATGAATTTTTAATTTTATCAGTCAGTGTCTGACTCATTCAAAACCATATTTATGAAGCATTTGTATATGTATGTTCATGTGCATGAATGGGTGACGTTCTTATGTGTACATAGATGCAGATGTATGAGAACAGAAGTCACCTTAGGTGTAGTTCATCAAGAGCCTTGGAGTTTTCTTGGTTTTATTAGTTAATTAATTTGTGACTTGTGTGCTTGTCTGTGTGTGTGCCTGTGTCTGTGTGTGGGTGTGTGTGCTTTGGACACAAAGTTACTGATTGCCTAGAGATCACCTAGTAGTCTAGACTAGCTACTTAGTGTGTCCTAGGTCTTTATCTGCCTCCACAGCACTGGACTCCAAAGAGCATTCTCCTTAGCTGGCTGTTTCTATGTTCTGTACTAGGAATTTATCTTAGTGCACACGCTTTCCCAGAAAAATCTCTACTGATGGACTCTACTCTAAATCCTTAATGTATAATTTTAATTAAATATAACTAATAGTGATAAGGTTTGCTATTGTCATCTTTACCAAAGAAGCATAAAAGTTTCTTTCTTTTTATTTCATGAACATGACTGTTTCTCTGCATGTATGTGTATTATATGCCTAACCCCTAGAAGACCAGCTGAGGATGTTAGATCCCTTAGAACTGGAGTTGCAGACAGTTGTGATATACCATATGAATGCTGGAAACACAATCCAGGCCCTCTTTAAGAGTAGAAAGTAATAGTAACTCCTGTGTCATCATTCCAGTCATTTCTTATTTTTTATTCAATTTTTAAAAAATATTATCCCATTTATTACTTCAAGTTACATCTCCATCATAGCCTCTTCCCTCCATCTTTCTTAGTCCCACCCTCCCATCCTATCCCCCCTCATCCCCCTATTCTACCCCTCTGGTGTGGGGTGCCCCCACATCTCAGCCCCCTCAGTTCATCAGTCATATGAGGGCTAAGAGCTTCCTCTTGCACAAGGGGCCTACATGGTAGCTCCACTAGGGTCTTTATTACATTTTAAAAAATAAAAATCCCTTGAAATCTCAAAACATCTTCTCTAAATTCCTTACTTCCAACGTCCTCTGATTGTCATTCACTACATTTCTCACTTCAGTTCTTTTTGTACATATTAGATTGAGATCTGAAACTGCCAAGCCCTCTTATGTTCCATTCTTTTCTCTAGTTGAATTTGTGGTCATTATGCTATGTAGCTAGCTGTATTTCTCATTTTACGTGTCAAATGTAAAAGAACTCCAGTAGGCAAAAATCAATTCACCCCGGTTGTGGTGGTGCACGCAGGAGGATTTGCTGAAGGAGGCAGAGGCAGGAGGATCGTGAGTTCAAGGCCAGCCTGGGCTACACATTTGGGCTGGAGAGATGGTTCAGCCATTAAAGACTAGGCTCACAACCAAAAAAAAAAAAAAATCAATTCACTAGGACAATAGACATTATAGATAATGTTCTTCAATTTTATCAACTTTGGGTGTCTTTTTATTGTTTGAATCAGGGTCTTATGTAGTTCTGACTCTCCTGGAACTCACTCTGTAGACCTGCCTGGCTTTGAACTCACAGAGATCTGTGGTGACCTGGGAAATGGAGGCTTATGAGAATGCCTTGTAGCTGGGAAAATGAAAGTAACTTGTGGAGATATCTAAGACAGCACTGGCCAGAATATGCTGGCAAGGAGTTAAAGCTATATCATGGGTATAGCTGATTGGGTGAGCAAGATTTCCATACTTGGGACAATGCATGATTATCACGTTATGAGGCTTATGTTATGTGATATAATAGGATGACCTTTAATGTGATTGGCCCATGTAGCCTCATGTGGAAACACCCATGAAGTTCTGCATATAAGCTAGGGGACAAAATAGTAAAAATGGGTAATAGACATTACCCCGTCACGTCTGTTTGTCTTCAGATTGAAGGCTGGAGAGTCAGCACACAGAACTCTCATCTTTTCCCTGGGACCCTCTTCTGTACCATTATACCCTGCTAAAGAGGAACAGCACATACTTTTCACAGTGTGAACCAAAAGACAAAGAATTATTCATACTCATACAGCTACTCTTATAAGATAATTAAGCATCCTAGAAACCGTATCTTCTGAGTTCATTTCTTGGTCTTGTGACCTTGAAGCTTTCTCCTTTTTCACTCCTAGTTTCAAGTCAGATATTTGGTGACTTTGCTTTCTACTTTTGCTGTGATGTCATTTATCTACTTGCAGAAGGATAAATATACTTCCACCAGGTTATAAGTATGCACTGATAAATAAATAAACACTTGAAATTGAAGATAGACATGATTCTGCCACACTTATAACATGCAAGAGTTTATCAACTTAGTAGCAAACTTTGTCTAAGCATTCTAAATATGAGACCTTCAACTTTAGATTTCACACTATCCTTATCAAATATGCATAAGCTACAATTAAATGTTAAGTGTAAAATATTCCAGATAAAGAATATTAATATGTTCTTTTATCCTACATTTTATGACATCAGAACAACTCAAAAAGGCTGAAAGCTAAAATTTGAGACAGTCCCTTTAATATAGCAATTTTCAACTTGTGGGTCACGACCTCATTGTCAAATGACCCTTTCACAGGGGCCACAAATCAGATACATACAAAATATTTGCATTACATATTAAATTACATACATTATATATTATGTTACATGTTAAATAATTACATTAAAACTCACAAGAGTAGCAAAATTACAGTTATGAATTAGCAATAAAAATAATTTTATGGCGGTCTCCACAACATGAGGAAGTATATTAAAGGGTCTCAGTATTAGGAAGGTTTACAACCATTGCTTTAATGAAAATCTTCTAGTACCCAAATATAGTATAAGCTAATACATATCTTATTTCCTAATTAAATTCCAATAATAAGGGACTATTCAAAGTTACTTTAAGTAGTTTATTTGTAGAGAAAATACAGGAGCTAACATCTAGCTTTGTCTGTCTTTCTGTCTGAAGTAATGTTCTGCCACCTTTGTGTGTTGTATTGTTACTTGCCTACTTCACATGTAGGAATCAATCCTGTTGGGACTCTACCTCCCTATCATATCACTTTGGAATGACTTTAGATGCAAAATGATAGTTCATGGCCAGGAAATACATTCTCTGCAGTTTATACAAATTTGCAGTTCAGTAAAATGCTCACCATAAAAAGACTGCATGCGCAAATAGCCACAATCCCCAGAGACCACAATAAAAATCAAGAATATTAATCACATACAAAGAAGGAAATAAAACATTTTATCTAATTTTGTGGATAAAACACGAGGTTATTATGCAGGATAAAAAGGAAAAATACAATCAATTGGAGAAGGAACTGTGGTAGTATTCATTAACAACCTACTTTAAGAAATGAGTTTGTTTTAGAGTAATAATAAATAAATAATATTAAAAGAAACAGAAACAGAAACTCAACTCTTAGAATTTCATGTACTATCTCTCCAGCAACATTTACTTTAGAATTTGTACGAAACAACCACAATTTGGCATCATGACCAGTGTCTGTCAGACTCCATCCAAGATCAGCCACTCACAGCTGGTTTGCATAAAAAAAAAAAAATCCTGGGTATGTTTTCTCTCTGGTATTGTGTTTCTTTTTCCTAGAAATGGATATGTTTCTCAGTGAAGAGCTGGACTTAGTAGAAAACTAGAAACAATGGAGTTCAGTGGGGTTTTATTGAAAGGATGAGAATCTCAAAATGCCAACAAATAACTAATGCCATCTGATCATGACTGGTAAAATGAAACAATGTAAAGGTAAAGTAGAATAAACTGTACTGGTACTTTTATCTGAAATAGTTACCACAAGTAGGGAAGTCTGACCATGAGGATATGTGTTTCCAGCCGAAATAATTTTAATAAAAGTTAAATCTCATGAAGAATACTGACACTTTCAATGTCAGAGGACCAAATGACAATCAGAGAAAATATGGATCCTTAGAGTGCTTAATTGCCTCATGCCTCATAAGAGTAAAAATACTACCTTAAATTGTTCCTTGTCTTTTCATTAGGGAAGTAATGGCTTAGCACGCAGAATATGTGGTTTTACATTTAAATAATTACATTTTGAGATTATGACTGGATTGTAAATTAGATTATTTACATAAAGCTATGTAACGTTTAAAATAAATTTAATTTGTTTCAATGCTAGAGATTGAATTTAGTGCCTCACATATGCTAGGCAAGTACTGGGATATATATATATATATATATATATATATATATATATATATAAAACAGATATATTTATATTTCAAACCCACAAATAGAGTTTTTAAATTTTAATACTAGTATAAATAATGGTATTGTCTATGCTCAAAGGAACACAATTAAGTCATAATAGAATAATACCAGAACTTTGGATATACTCTATACTGTGTAAATATAATTAACATTTTGTCATATTTTTTTATCTCTTTGGGTGCTTTTGGAGAACAGTGATATGGCACAAACCAATCAGTTCAGTGCAAAGTTTCACCTTATTTTAATATACTATTTGAACACTTTTATGAAATGTAATACGAATTTCTTCTGAAGGATTATTATTTGTATTAATATTAATTCTTTATCTATATTAATTGTAAAAACTAATGTGGTACAGGACTTAAATTAAAAGGACCTATAAGTGAGTGGTAATATATTGACTTTCTTAATGAAAAACCTAAAATACTACATATATGGCAATGGTAAGATATCTATCTTGCATGCCTAAAGTATGTAGATATATGAGAGTTCATTGTGTTGTGTTATTAACATGTCATCAGCCATGAGATAAGACATGTACCATAACTTTGAGTAGTTTTGTGAACGAACAGATATACATTAAAATGTTGGTAGTCAAGTTGGCAGTGATTGTGCGACTATAGAATACATCTGGTTAAAATACTCCATTGCTTCTTTGTATTTCAGTGTCAGTGCTACTTGTAATTTGGAGACAGAAGAAAAGTGAATTTGAAGTTATCAAATTCATGCTCAAAGGGCAATGGGGGTTTGGCAATGTAGACCTAGAGAAGGTTACCTCTGTAAACAAACAGGCTTTGCTCAGGGACTGCAGATATTTCTTTGAATCATGATGCTGGAGATGGGATAGGACTGACACACTGTAAAAGTTTAAGGACTGGACATCCTTAATATAGGGGCTTCTACTTTACTGAGCATACTAGAGAGGTTCATCTAAATAGCAATTAACATGCCATAGGAAGAATAAATAAGAACACTTTCCATTCACATAAAGAGGTATGAATATGTTGTAGCTGTAGTTATTATTTTAATTTGTTTTAATATTTTGTGTTCTTTTTATGTGTAGTAAACAGATCACAACATTTTATACTTGTATCCATTCTTTGCAGATTTTGAAAGTGGTAGGGAGAAAATGGATTTGATTTCTGATTATTCAAATTAGTTTTACATAATTGCTCAAGAATTAAATTGCAATTTGATAAAAGTTACAGCACTAAAATATGGAAATATTGGTTATAGGTCAACAAAAATTAAAGTAGGTTTGCAATGAAGTTTAAAAAGTAGAATACAATTAAATTATCATGACATGTTTCTGTATTACATTATATTGCATTACATAAAATCTAACATTAGATATTTAATTAGTTAATTATAAAATGACTTTCTGCTACTTTGGAGAAGTCTTTATTTTTCATTTTATTTTAAAGGGATAACTCAGAAATTTACATAGCATCCCTTTAGAATTTGCATGCATTATGTATATTTAAAATGTCATCAGCCATGAGTAAATGGCTTCAGTTTCGACATTAATGACTCTGACAGGACTGAAGGTAAATTTTTGGTAGAGAGGAAAGGCTATTTGGAGTTCTGCAAATATGTACCGTGTGTCTGAGCTCAACTTTTGATCTAGTGTCTCTACACAAGTTGTATTTAACATCTTTGATCTCTGAGTTAGTGATCTAATCTGCTGTATAACTTAGCTTTTATTGATCTGTTCTCATGCTAAGCAAATCAAGTCTCACTTTTATGGGGTAGATTGCAAAAGATAGTAAAACTGCCTCTGAGACAGCAGTTTAAGTCTGTGCAATAACAGTGAAAGCAAGAGATAAGACTTTTATTACACTGCCAAACTTCACATGAACTCGAAGTGTCATTAAATAGGTATGTGTCATTTGCCACAGATATTTATTTTACTAGAGATCATGGTTACCACCCATTTGGCAGCAATGTGGTATATTTTGTACTGTCATAGAATATATTGCTTCTCTGGGTACCCTCATTTATAGAAGTGCTGGTTGCATCAAACCACATTCTTTCTGAATGAATTATTTATTCTGATTGAGTGCTGTCTGCGTCTACTGGCTTGTCTTGCTTCTCAGTATACACATAAGAACAGAGCAGAGGTTTATGTTAGGTTGCCTTTGCAATGTTTGATTTTGAAAACCACATACAAGGGAATAAAAAGTCATTAATATTCATTGAATATGTTCAATTTTAATATCTGTAATAGCCTATTTTTAGTGTTACAAGTTATACTTTACCCATAAATGGAAGAAAGTGATGTAAAAATTTACTCCAACCAATATTTGTAGATTAGCATTTGTACCACACAAAACATTCTTTCCATCAGAGTGGGAGCTAAGAATTTAGAAACTATGGAGGCAGAAATGCATTTAGTTTACAGATACAATTAACTATAATCATATCAACAATGGGATATTTGGATTAGCATATTATGCCCTTATATTAAGAATGTCCTCTAATTATATAATGTATTAACATGAAAATACATTATATTAAATGATATATAAATAAATATAAATAACTAATATATAGAATGTGTTTGTGTATTACATATATGTATCTAATAAATATATTGCTATAATATAAATATATTTATTTATGATCAATATATAAATAATACATTTCTATATAGTAGATACATAGATAATAAATTTTATGTCATGTAGCATACATGGAAAAAGTCAGAAAAATATGTTTATACCACAGATTCAAAATCATAGTAAAGCATCATTCAATTTTTAACTTGTTAATCGCAATTACTTTATTGTGGATATTCAAACTATTACGCTTTAAAAAGGCTTACTTTTTAAATATGTACCTTACTTTCCAATTTGATTTCTACTTCTATAGCTGATTATTTCAAAGGATAATGAAAGTTCTATCATGTGTAAATTGTAAATTTTTATTGAACTAATGATGGGCATAATGTATTTTAAGTTATATACCACTACATGTCACAAATGTTTAATATACTTCTGTATTTTCCCTCAGCATAGTTTTCTCTTTTAAAATAATAGAATTGACTTCCATAAGCACTGTGGTATATTTTCCAAATTGGTTCCTAGAAAAGTTATATTAAATGTTAATACTCTGAGTGTTTTGTATCTGTTGGTCTGCCTCATGTAATATATTATTAACATTAATTTGGAAGCCAAAAGGAAGTGTTTTGTTTCCATATTAGCACTTCTTTAATATTAAGATGAATATTAACCTATGATCATTAAATATTTTGTTTCCACTTTATGAATATTTTTGAAATGTTTTAGAGGATCATTTTAGACTTATCAATATTTTACTATAAGAAATTTATTGTTTAATTAATTCAATTTTGTGTGTATTTATAATTTTCATAATTTCAATCTGATAAGCATAGGTGTCTTAATGAGTAATATAACACTTCTTTTAAATAACTTTTAAATGTTTCCAGTAGTTCTCTATTCAAAACCATCAGAAGTTGTTTTTTACTTCTACGGATTTTATGCCCTGTAATTTTACACTTAAGTCATTGGATGTATTGTAGTTTATTTGCTCTATTATATGAAACATGGAGTCAAAATTTATTGAGTAATCAAATGTCAATCAAATTCCTATTACTGTTTATCAAAATAATAAGTACAACCTCTGCTGAAACAGCTCAAACCATAGTTTATATGTTATTTGTGTACACATTTTTAATTTAACAACTTATCAAAATTTTTCATTACATATGGTTTTCTAAGAAATCAGTTTTAGCCTTCAAGGTACTCAATGCAGACGTAGAAGCCATCCCATGAATCAATACACTTGTCTGACTGGGAAATTTTAATAGCTCTTGGTTCCTCAGTGTTATCAGAAATATCAATATAAATAAATTTCTAAGTTTATCTTTTCTTCTTTTAGTACTGGATATATATATATATATATATATATATATATATATATATATATATTAGATTCCTAGAGGCACTATAATGAGAATACTATTTAAATAGTCTTTTTAGTATTAAAATATATTAATGACCTTTTTTTTAATAAAATATTGCACATTTTGAAACAGCACCACCAATGTAAGAAAGTATGTTTTGTTCTTTTTTTTTTTGTAGGCAATTCATCAGATTTCTTTTATTTCCTTTTTTCAGTAAGGAAGGATATATGTTGCATACTGTATTAGTCCCTCTTATTGTTGCTTTGGAAGAAAGAATTGCAGGGAATGACTTATTATAGCTGATGTTTCAGAGATACATAATAGGAAAACATGGCAGCCTGAGCAGCAGGAGATTTAGCTTCAGGAACAGAGATGCATGGTTTCATCCTTTCAAGGAACAAAGAACACTCAGAATGAGCCAGAGTGAAGCTGAATTCTAAATACCCTCCATCAAGAGACCCAATTCCACCACTGAGAACCCACCACTTGAGTTTCCACAGAAAGATCCAGTAGCTAGAGGCCAAGCGCCCAAACCCATCATACTGTGGAACATTTCACATTGGAATGAGTACAGATGATTTTTCTTATTTTTGTTTTATTTGTAAAGCATTTGTAGCACTTATTTACTAAAAGGAAAACAACTAAGAATTTGAATTACTTTTGGTTTTTTTGAAGTTTTACTACATATTTTAAATTTTTATTATGGTGATTTGAATAATAAATGTCCCTCAAATGTTCAGGCATTTTAATAGGTGACCCCAAATGTGGCATTGTTTGGAGAGATTAGGGAAAGACATATACTTGAAGGAGGATGCAGGTCACTAGGGACAGACTTTGAGGGTTGAAAGCCTTATGTCACTTCCAGATAGCTCCCTCTGCTTAGTGTTTGCCATTAACGATGTGATGTCTATCAGCTTTCTCCTCCTGTGGACATGCTTGCTGCTCGTGGGACTGTAAGCTAAAATAAATATTTCTTCATAAGTCTCTTTTGGTTGTGATGTTTTATCACATCAGCAGAAAAGTAACTAATACATTTTATACTTTACAAAGTAACCCTTGATTTATAGCAATTATTAAATGGCCTGTATGTTTAAATTTTCATTGATATGTACATATATGTTTGTTTGTATTTCAAAACATGTCAACTGTTCTTCAAAAATAGATTCTGATATCTTCCAAAAATGTTTGTAAAGTTCCATTTCAAATTTATATAATAAATATTTAATTAATTTTACTTTATGTATAGGCTTTAGTGTATGCGTGTGTACCACATACATGTAAATGTCTGGAGAGGACAGAATACAGTGTCCAGGCTCCTGTAAGAAGACTTGCAGGTGGTCATGAGGCACCACTAACTTGCTGAGAACTGAGCCAGGCCCTGCTACATGAAAAACAGCACTCTCAATTGCTAAGCCAAAACCTTTACACCTGATTTGATATAACTTAAAAAAATTTGAAGATAATTAATTAATGTACATGTGATTGTCTAAGAATTCTGAAGGGGTGATCTTTGATTGATTTGTTGATCCAAAGTTCAGCAATGGTATTCTTAAAACGTCTATTTGAATTCAGAGCTCCTGACCTGTCTTTTTCTGTTCCTATATCACTAAATGGTCCTGAATAAGAATTGTGTCCTAGAGTAGTGTTCCTCAACCTTCCTAATGCTGAAACACTTTAATGCAGTTCCTCATATTGTGGTGACTCTCAACCATAAAATTATTTCTGTTGCTACCTCATACTGTAATGTTGCTACTGTTATGAGTTATTATGTAAATATTTTTGGAGATAGAGATTTTTCAAAGAAGTAGTAATATCATGCAGGACATCTGGGAAGAAAACCCTTCACCTACAATACAGAAAACTGATGGCCTGATAGTGAACAGACAGTGTAGTTTGATAAAGAATGTATATGTTACCCAGAAAATACTGGATGACCATTTCAATTTAGTATTTCTTTATTTAAAGAGTGAAATAATAAACAGTACCTTGAACCATCTTTGCATGTCATGGGAGATAAAATTCAAATTCAAGTTTGAATTTTGTAAGGTTGTATAGCAACCTTACAAAAATTACTTCAAAGTAATTTTATGCTGTTTTACTTATTACAGAAACTTTTTGCCAATAAATTAATAGGTATTTTCCACATAAAGAATACTTTTTTACTCCACTTATGTTTGTAAAGAGATGCTTGCTAAAAAATATTGCACCAATGGGAACATGAACATCGACATTTTTTTCCTGTCAATGAGACACTTTGCCCTAGTGATGCTGCCTTGCAGTCCCCCAATACATGAGGAAGCTCTTGGGTCTCATATGACTGCTGAACTGGGGCGGGGGACTCTTATGTAGGGAAATTCCACTCCAGAGTTGTGGGATGGAAGGGATAGGAGGTAGAGGGTGGGAGGGCCCGACTGGGAGGAGTGGAAAGAGGACACTGTGATGGAGATGTAAACTGAAGTAATAAATAATATTAAATATATATTGTGGTATGTAGGAACAATATGCATAATATCTACAATGAGACTGTGAGATGGGTCTCTTTTTTTATTTATAAGGTAGCCCATATCTTGCAGGGAATTAACAGAGACTCACAAAACAACAATGTTCAGATAGTGAGTCTTTGGAGCACACAGTCCTAAATGAATGCCTTCACAAAACCATTTTCTCAAGGCATAGGGATCTATGCCAAAGAGGAGGAAGGAAGATTCTAAGAGTCAGAGTTGATGGTGAATGACTCCAAGAAACCAGTGACTTTCAGACACAACAGGACTGATGCGCATATGAAATCACAGAGACTGCATTACCATGCAGGGGACCTGCAAAGGTTCAAGCAAGATAAGGTCCCGGGATTGAGAGGCAAAAGTGGATACATGGATCTATCCCAGGTCAAGAAGCTATTTGTAACTGATGCCAGTTGGCAAAGGAACACTCAGTTTTCTCCAAAGCAGTATCACTGGGTGTATATATCACAATACAGAGCAGGTCACATTCTCAGGTGTAGGTCAGCAACACAAAAAGGACTCTATGGTTTTGGTTTTGGTGAAGGGGGTTACTTCTCTTTCATTAGGTTTGTTCTTTTTCTTTTTTTTTCTTTTTTTTTTTTGGTGTGTGTGTGTTTGTGTGTTTTTTTGTTCTGCCACTGCTGTTCTTGTTGTTTGTATTACTGGGATTTTTGCTTTGATATTCATTTGTGTGGGAGAGAGGGAGGGAGAGAGAGAGGAGAGAAAGGAAAGAGGAGAGAAAATACTTGAAGTTAAATGGAAGAGTTAGGAGATGGAAGGTGAGGAGATCTGGGAGGAATTGAAGGAGAGGAAAAACATGATCAAATTACAGTGCATAAAAAATTTTAATAGAAATAGAAGACCACCACAGAAATAAATTTAAGTAAATTCTTCACTATAAATAATTACTGCTTTGTTTTCAATTTTCTAATATTTCAAGTCTAGTCAAAGAATTGGATTTTAGGCTTACAATTCTAAGTAAAAACCTGTCACCTAATAAGATTAATAGTAAAATGCTGAAATTGTATTCAATTGTACTACTATATAAGGAGCTACCCAAATTGAAGAGTTAGAATTGCTTTTGAGAAGCAAAAGAGTTAAAATTGATTCCATGACATTCCCACTTCAAAACATCAAATGATGTCACAAGTTTTAGTATAGAAAGCATGGCTAGACCAATACATTACTTTGTAATTTTTGTCAATTGCAAAAGTTAAAATTGTAAAAAAAAAATAAAATTACCCTGCTGAACATTGCTTAACCATTGTAATTTCTTTGGTCAGTGTGTCAGGAAGCAGGCAAACAGACAAACAGAAGTTTGGCAAGCACTGTATCAGCGAAGTCAGTGCAACTTCTCAAGTCCTGCTGTTGCTATGCAGAGAGAATTAATAGTTGCCTTCTTAAGCTGGTACACACCTTGGAGGCATGTGACTAGGACTTGTTTCCTACCCATACTTAGCTAACTGACCAGTGGAAGGTGACCGTGGGAGAAAGGCCCACTAGAGATGAGCTCAGTGAACTGAAGCCGGGGTGAACCGAAGCTTTATATTGTCCAGTAGACATGATTCAACATCTTAGAAATTTTAACGTCACTGTGTTTTGTGTAGCTTCATAACATCATCTGGTAATTTGTAGAAATTACTCACTACTCTAACCAGAACCAAAAAAATAGGCACTGAACTAATATTCCTGAGCAAATGCTATTGCTCTTGTAGAGACTAAGCATCAACTAAGATCTTCAATAGGAAGTAACTCATTTCAAGCTAATATTAAGATCCTATCTCAGTTAACAATTACTCACATTTTCGTTTTTGTGGAGAGAACAAAATTCCACTGGACTTTCAAATATGACTTGCTTTATAGACAATATTTACAGTTTTGAGTTTATTCAGGTTCAGCAATTCAACTTAGGCATAAACAAGTTTAAACATGCTTTCTTTTTTTCATGTAGTCTGTCTAGGTTAGACTACTTGAAACAAACAGTGGAATTTGATAATTGCTGACATGCTTTCATTTATTTTCATAACTGGAAAGTATTCTAAATATTCTATCAAAGCAAAGAGATTGTTATGTGTTCACAAGTTATTCCAACACAATATAACATTAACTTATATTTCTTTGGAGGGAAATGGTCCCTTATTTGCATAATGTGACATGAATCATTTTTGAAAGATAGATTTTGTAGGTAATAGGTCGTCTATTGAAGAGAAAAATAATTTTTCTCGTGCCTTAAACCTCCACAGACAGATTTTCACAGTTATGATATCAGTCATGGTCTGTAGATAAACTAATCTTCCAGGTTTACCACTTAATAGGATGTGAATCATAGGTTTGAACTAGTTTCCATCCAAGAAAATTCAACTTGGTGAATGCCATACTCATTGTCCTTGTGGATTTTATAAAATGATAACATACTATGTTAACTTCACTTATCATTTCTATATTTCCAAGTACCATTCCATTTTTAATGTTTAAACACTCATCCTAAATTATGACAAATTAATATTCCTAGAATTTTAATTCTTCCTAATTTCATGATTGTCATCTTACAACTTGTATATGCACAAAGCAGTATTTGATAAGTAAAATTAATATTTTTATGTTCCTATTGATTATAATAATGCTTAAACATTGTAATTATATTTAGGAATAAATTGCTTATATATTTAAAATTTTCTTATCTCCACAGAAATAATGGAATGTCTTTAGTTTATCAAACTATTAATTTAAATACTATAAAGATATAATTTTGTGGATTTTGCACAATCCTGTAATTTTAATCACTTAAATATAGTGTGTTTCTGACATGCATGTGACATGCAGAATTTCTCATTATTTACCCTCTGTACTGTTATGTGTGCATTCTTCTACCCACTCATCCTCCATAAGCACTGATCCAAGTTTAGACTCATTTTTTTCTTCCTCCTGCCTCATTTTTATCTAGATATCAATTGTCTCTTGTATAATTTCTTACTTTAGCAAGAAATTGAATTTCAAAATTAGTTCATTATTTTCTTTCTTTATAGAAGTAGAAGTCTATTGAACTTTCCTATAAAAAATGAAGACTTGAAGTTATATGCTACTCAGTCAGCCTGCTATTTACTACACAGTTTCCCCCTTTACCTAGAAATATGATGAAAACTAATTTTAAAATTGTAAAGCTTGTGAATATTTTTTAAACAATTTAAAGGTTTTTTTCTGTATTCTCATATTTCCCCCATCAATGTTATTTCTTTATGTCAGGGTATCTCCTTACCATATTTTTACTACAAACAAAGAAACACAGAATCAAAATCAAAAATGAATAATGGCAACATTTGGTTTAGATTATATTATCTAATAATCATAGTATCATGTGGTAGAAAACAGAAAGACTTGAGTGGAAGAAAAGGTACAGTCTGAAGTTGTGAGGAGCAGGAATTTAATCAACAGGAATGATCAGTCATTTCATATCTTATCCTCATGTGGTATAAATGAAAAGAAATATTTGCACCTAAGAGCAGAAATAATTATAAAACAAATGATTGTTGGTGTCTAAATACATCTATTTTACAATATTGTTCAGTATTGCAAGTCAATATAGGTTCCATCTCAAGGGTACAATGTTAGACATCAACTTCTCAACTATAAAACCTTTTCTGAAGCTATAGATGGGCTTATAAAAATACATTATATAATTAATGAAACTTTAATTTACATTTTTAATTATCTGTTTATTTACACATCAATATGAATGGATTAAAATACTTACCAAATTGTTAATGCCCCTAAGGAGTAAATCAACTGCAGGTGACTCACCAGGATGTCTAAAGGATCAAGAGAAATTTTCCAATGGTTAAATGTAAGTTATTCATTTTTCCTGCCTGCTAAGTAAAAGTGTTTGTCAATGCTCACTAACTCCAGTTAATTTATTAATCATTTTAAAACACTTCCAGGACCTCTAGATTTAGACCTTGACAAAGTACTATAATGGCTGCAAGCTTAATTACCCCTCCCACTTTTAAAACCTAACTTGTATTGCGTATCTTATATCCTGATTTGCACTCACTCTCCTATAAATACCGAAATACGAAGAACAGGTGAGGCATGATAGCATTATTTAAGAGAAAAATGAAAACTATTTATTTCAGTAGTGAAATGTAGCTTCACTTCCATTTTACAAAGGTGTATGAAACTTACTACAACTTTGTAGCAACACTAATTAGCAGTTTTAACTTGAAGAACACAGTAAAGATCTTAATTACTTAAATACAATGGTCTGAGATAGTCTTGCCCTCAGAGCTCATTTCATTTTTTGTGGGTCCTTCTCTGAAAAATTACATTTCAAATGTTTGTTTTCTATTAAGTAAAAAGAAGCAGCAGAAGAGGCTCTGATAAGTGGCAGTTTGTTAAAGACAAGTAAGCAACTTAAATTCATCAGTAAACATTTTAATCAAATTAATAATCTCATTCGAGATTAAGTTATAAGTAGTCAGCATTCTTCTTCATGGAATCAAAGACTTTTTTATGCCTAGAAACTGGCTTCCTTTAGGAAGAAGGACTTAGAAATGGCCCAACAAATGTTGGGATGAAGGTATTTTGTATAGGGGGTTGTACCCTAAAAGATGTAGGCAAAGAACAACATATTTCCATTGCATACTCTGGAGCGACATGTAAGAGCACCTTTCAAAGTTACAGAAAAGCTGTCTTCAGACACATTTATTTTAGAAAAACTATGAATGGGTAACTGAGACTATTTTGCTCAATCTTCCAAGAAAAAATTCCCATGAATCCAGTACATTGAGAATGTGACAAACTGGAACACCCTCTCAGAGAAACTGGAGATTCTTCATAGAGTAATTCTCTAAGGCTTTCTTCAAGATGACAAAGGGTTGCTTGCAAAGTTCACCATGTCAAGCAGCTTTTTAAGTAATTCTAAATCATGCAGCTAGGATTCCTGACTTCATTGAAGATAAACCTATCTAATAAATGGAACAACTCAAAAGCGAATAGAGCAACTCATTCATATGTAACAAGTGAGTACACCCAGATATTCTTACTGAATGTTTTGTGGATAGTGGTCCTAAACATCCCAGTCAATTTTTAGTTCACTCATCATCTTTAGTCAAGACAAAGTTTAAAGATTACTACTATTCACGTGGTATTCACCATAACCTCCCAAAAGACATCTCAGCATAGTCTTTAGTTAAATCATTAGCTAGTGCAGCACATAAAATTGAAGTCTGAGAGAGGCTGGCTAATGCCCCACTTCTCTCCAAGTCAGTGTGTGTATCCACATGTGACAGTTATCTGATAGATGTTTCAGACCTCCATATAAGACACTGGTCCTTTTTCTTGCTGACTGTATTAAAATACAAAAGGTAGCTTTGCTGGTTCTTTTCCTATTTAAAATAACCCGTATAAACCAATCAACATTCTTCATGTGAGTGTAGTGCTTTGGGATTATTTTGTGTGCCTGGCTCCCTTCTTCCTTTCTATTTAAAAAGAAGTTCATTTCCTACATTAAAAAAAAAAAAAAGTATGTGAAGGTTTCTGGGTAAAGTTGAAAGGAAAAGGTCAGATTGGGGTTGAATGGAGGAGACAGGGCCATTTAAAGCAGATCAAGTGAATGTGCATCCTCAAAGGCACTAAAATCCTTTGGGAAAGAGGAGCAGGAGCAAGAAAGGGAGGACTTTTGAAATAACATCCTGAAATATAGATAACACCACGGTGGTCATTTGGTTGATATTCCCAAACTGATGTGAGGAAACAAAATATTTCCACTAACAAAGATGTACAACTGAGAAACACATGTCGTTGGTGAGCTTAGTTTAAAGCTTGAGATAAATTAAAGAAAGTAACATCCTGAAGTATATTTTGCTACCTTTTCTTAATGTTTTGTTTACAGTGAGTCAATCATTATTGTTTAGAAAATCCCTTTCTCCTCCTCCCTCTCTGTCGTTGTCCTCCACCTCTTCTGATAGTTCCACTGCTTTTTTTTTTTTTTTTAAATTCTTCCTTTTCTTTGCATGTGAGATGCTATCTCAGGTCCCTGAATCAGATATTGACTTTCTGAAACACCAGTTCAAACGCCCTTGATCCTGCTCTGAGACAGTCCTGAAAACAAAAAAGACGATGTTTGCTGCTCTCCTCTCAGTCCCCATTAAATGTCCACATCACAAAGCCACAACACTTAATTGTAAGTGATTGATTATCTCTGCTAAGCTTAGACTCTCAGGCTGGAGTCATCCAGGGACTTTATTACCCTTCATTCCTGCCAGGGTGGTCCAGCCAGGTCAAAGTCGAGGTCAATAATAGGGCAGGAAGGTACTGGCTTGGCCCACAATTGGGTAGCCTCTCCATGAGAACAAAGAACTTCACTCCTAGAGATGGTGTCTCACAAAGAGGTGGAGACACTGTTAACCCCAAACAGTTCAACTCAATTCAAAAAGCATATTCTATCAAACCCGAACCTTCATTACTGATGATTTGTTCATTTCTTAATTTAGGGAGTCAAGTGTATAATAATGATTATTAACTTATTGAGTGTATAAAGACATTGCCATTATTGGAACTGATTCACTAATTGAAATCATGTCTTCTCAAATATAAAATGTTTGTTTACTCAAATATCAAATCTAAAGGCACAATTTTGAACAGTAATTTTTAGATCAAAGACTTTGAAATATACATAATAGACTTTCAAGTTTTAACCTTATGTAGTGGTGTACTTTGAAACACATAAACAGGATCTTGAGTCTTTTTTAAGCATTTGTACTTCAATGTACAAATGTCAAATGTAGAATCAAAATATCAATACTTTTATATTTTAAGTGTAAAATCTTAGAATAAAACAAAACTCAGTAACAGATCTTGGGTTTCATAGATGTATCAAATAAGTTAACATATAGTACAGCATTTATATAATTACCTTTATGATTTTAGTGGAAAATAATGTCAAGAAAATTATCATAAAAGTAATATTTAAAAATCAGAATAAGTTATCATTCAAAACAAAAAACTTTTCATTTCAGTATTCTTAATTAGAAAGTTTCTCACTACCTAGCCTATGAAATTATGAGGAATAAAGACTAAATATCTTATATTTTTAAAGTAAAAGACATGTGTTAATAGAATCATGAGCTAAACATAATGGGATGAACACAAAGAAGATAAGGAAAAGGTGATAGTTTTAGTGGTCAGACAGATAGATCCTTATTTAAATACCATTGAAACTCTTCTAAAGAATGTGACTTTGTTTGCATGACTAGGAGTTTGTTTTACTTAACTATTGTAACCGAACTTTTAAGTTATTATTTAACACTTATTTATTACT
>CAJQZJ010032332.1:5147011-5171026 GCA_907164525.1 Lophiomys imhausi
AAAAATGACATACCAGTGGCTGCCTGGACAGTTCCCATTTTCTCTCCATACATTACAGCATCAATCTTCAGCCATTTGGCCCCATTTCTCTGACAGACATTGGTTGTAGAGCAGGAATTATGAAGGACTTACCTACCCTGTCTTGGCAGAGCTAGGCTGTCGACTTATCTGCTTCCAAGTTTTGTCCTTTATGGACTGAAGTCTGTCTACTTAGGTACTTTGTGTCCAGTCTTTCTGGTACGAGTACAACTTATGATAACTTAATTTTAAAGTGTAAGTGCATCATCACAGTATTGTATAGATTATAAGGTGAACATCAAAATCTGTTCTATGATAATTAAAGTACAATATTTTGTTCAAACACAATAGCATCTGACAAGATATTTTCACTGTTATCATATTCTTATAACTGTATTGTCATGTTAATAATTCAATGTTATTATGAGTTACGCCATATTTAATATTCTCTACATAGAACCATCATTATTTAAAACTCAGGAGACACTTGTCTGGCTTTGAGGGTGGCCATGTTTTATTTAATTATTCCAGGAAGTTGTTTTTATTTTTGTGTGTTTGTCCCTTGTCACTTATCCAACCTACACTTCAAAATCAATCCTGATTCTAACAAGCTTGTCTAGTTAATTATCATGGAACCTGAAACACAAAGCATAGAACAATAAAGAAACAAGGGGACTGAGCAACACAAAGCAACCAGTGATACACATATGAACACAAGGGGAATAGTAGTATAAGTCTATAAAAAAGTATTTTCAATTCTATTAATGTATTACTTCTGAATGTCAGCCCCTACCTCTAGCTAAAGATAATTACATCAATAATGATACTGCATGCATTAAATAGTTTTAAAATTTTGAATAGAAATATTTGCTTTATTATGTTGTTTTCAAAGGAAATTTTATGAACTCATTTGACATAAAATGATTTTTAGTTTTGCTTTGGAAAACATATAGGTTGGAGTTATCTCCAACTTTTTTCCAAATTAAGATATTGATACAAAATAGAGAAGAGGGGTACATTTTCAGACTTGTGAAGTATTAAAGAAGATGTTCCTGTGGGGCCAATAGTGAATAAGACTACTACGGAGCTCCAGGTTACTAGGTAGAAAGGATGAAACTAATGGATCCACTATATCCATGTTCATGCTATTGACTTCTTTTTTTAAAAAAAAAAAATTTATGTATTACTTCAGGTTACATCTCCATCACAGTGTCCTCTTTCCACTCCTCCCAGTCCCACTCTCCCACCCTCTACCCCTATCCTTTCCATCCTACTCCTCTGGGATGTCCCTACATAACAGTCCCCTGCCCCAGTTCAGCAGTCATATGAGGGCCATGAGCCTCTTCATACACTGGGGCCTACAAGGCAGCACCACTAGGGCAAAGTGTCTCATTGACAGGAAAAAAATTCTATGTTCATGTTCTCTTTGGTGTATTGGTTGTAGTATAGTTGTCCTGTACTATATGGCTAAAATCCGTCTATAAGTGACTAGATGCCATGTGCATCCTTCTGAGTCTAGGGCTATTGACTTCTTTTTGTTTTGTTTTTTGTTTGTTTTTTTTCCTTTTTTTATAATTTATTTTTTATTTCTTCAAGTTACATCTCAATCACAATCCCCTCCCTACTCCCCCCTCCAGTCCCACCCTCCCATCCTCTTCCCTTTTTTTAAAAGTTTAAGATATATCTTTTCCCCCCAAAAGCTCCCCCTTTTCAGTCCAACAAATGGTTCGTTCTCTTATAACAATAAATACAATACAAACTAACAGAAATAAATACGCCACAATTATGAGAGTTATATGGCTTAGCATACATTTCCAATGTCCAGTCCATATGTATTTGGCACCTGACTTTAACCTTCTACTATCTAACCATCTCCATGAGTTTAAAGTTCTATATCTAACTCAGCTTTCATACTAACTTGCATCACAATTTTAAAAACATCTTCTTAGATCCAGAACACCCTTTTGATTCCTAAACAACCCAAAATTTAACTATGAGACTCTAGCTATCTTTTCTTCAACCACCTCAGAGAACTGAGAGGGATAAATATATCTGATTATATAGGAAGTACAGGGCCAGCAGCTTCCAAAACTAAGAAATGACATACCAGTGGCTGCCTGGACAGTTCCCATTTTCTCTCCATACATTACAGCATCAATCTTTAGCCATTTCGCTTTAAGATTATTTACCTGCTGAAGACATAAAATGAAATTTGTGGAAGTTGTAGATTTGGAATGCTGTCCTCATGGAACCTACCTGAGGCCAAACCCTGGGTTTATGTATTGAATTGCTTTCAATTTCTATGTATAATGAAGAAATCTAGGCTGAACCTCACACATCATTTTTTCATAACATTAGCTTATTTGGCATAATTATTGTGTATTTATTAGTTCCAAGAGGCTTTGTAAATACTTGGATGAGAAAGAGAGAAATATTTCCTGCTTTCCTGTGCCAATAAAACCCCACTGAAAGATAGACTACTATTTACCAAAAGGTGCTTGCAAAGCACTTCATATTATTGAATACTTATTTGTTTGTGATAGAGATGTTCTCACAACCTCAACAAGTATTACATGATTTTCGGGCAGAATTAACAAAGAAATATAAGTTGTTCTATTTCACAGGAAAGAACTGTTTTAAGTAAAGTCTTTTGTTGCACAGATAATGATTACTTTCTGGTAGAATTCAAAAGTAAAAGAATAATGTATGTATGTGATATCTCAGTATAGAACTTTTAACTCAGAAAGCTAAAAGTTAACACCCTAGATGAGAGAAAGAGAGAGAGAGAGAGAGAGAGAGAGAGAGAGATGCATGGAATAAACAATACAGGTATGTGTCTTGTGTTGCAATAGCTCAAGATGGATAGTTCATGAGGTCCCACAGATTGCAGCCTTGACTAAGAAGGAAAGCGAAGCATTTTGCTCTTACATTGAAACATTAGCATAAATCCTTTTCTATGACACTGAGAACTCTTAATTACTTATATAACTGGATGATTATTCTACTGAACATATTTCATTCTTCAGTTAAAACCTTTTGACAATGTAGCTAGGCTGCTACCTGCTTCTAAGTTTGTCCTTTTCAGACAGCATTCTGTCTACAGTTGAAGTGAGGGCTTTTTCTTGCCCAGTGGCTAGCTTACCACTAATGCAGCCATCTCCAAATGGAGATTCTTTGATGCTCATCATCTACTTGGTGTAGAATGGGGGGTGCTGTCAGGAGCTGACATGTCTCAATATCAAAAAAGTCTTAAGTTAAGAAAACATTTTTAAATGCTATATTCTACAGATATCTTTAGGTGTTTGAAGACCACCTGTATGAACAGCACATATCTAAAAGTGCAGTTTAACTTGCTTAAAAAAGGATTATTTATTTATTTTTATTGAAATAATTTTTTAATACAATATATTTTGATTATGTTTTTTCCCTCCTAAAACTTCTCCCAAATCCTCTCTGTGTCCCTACCGAGCAGAATCCACATCTCTTCTTGCTCTCTCTCTTTGGGGGAAAAAAAAGAGGCATCTGAAAAAAAAATACGATGAAACAAAACAAAAAAAAAGTAGATTGTGCAGGCAGAGAGAATACATTGACAACAACGAATATTTATTTTGTGAGTGGTTATCACTTGGAAATAGCTCCTGTGTTAAGGATGGTGACTTGTGTTCACTCCTTTCTCAAGCACTGGGACTCTGTCTGGCTTTGACATGTGCAGGCCCTGTGTATCAGATACTGGTTGATTACTCCTCATACATTTATGTCATTGTTATGCCAACTTATTTTGGAGGCAGATCAATAATATAGATCAAAATCTTTGTAGCTGAGTTTGTGTTTACCTTACTCCTCTGGTGGCATATAGAATACCTTCCAATACCATGAACACTAGTCAGTAAGGTGAAAGGAAGGTCTTGGTATGCACTAGCTTGACTTTTCTATGTTCAATGAAAGATTTATATGTTGCCTTCAGCAATAGGGCCTTACCATCAGTTTGTGGAGAGTAACCAATAGTTTAACAATAGTTTTGTTTTTAGGGGTTTCCATGGGGCCCCTTTGGCCACCAATTCAATTAGATGTAACCCATTCCCATTCTTGGTAAAATTGTCTAGTTGGGACTTTGCCTCCCCCTGCCCAATTTTGGGTGATTCTATTTAGATTTGTTTCATATATGTATATATTTTAGGAAGCTTTACTGTATTGGGTTTCCTTATGATTCTCTTATATCATCCTTAGTTTTAGCTGTCCCTCCTCATATTCCCTCCCTGTATTCTCTAATTCCTTTTTTATTTCCCCTCCCTCTTTGATCCTCCCATTCCTGTCCTTCCCTAATACTAATATATAAATAGCCACTGTGGTTATATTGATCGAATCATGTTTGCAAAAGATTTAATGGCTAGCATCCACATATAAGTTAATTCAAATACATAACATATTTTTCTTTTTTTGGGTTTGGGTTGCCTAACTCAATGAATGTTTTAAGTAATGCACCTTCAATTTCACTGTCAGTTATTTCACTAGAGTAATAAGAGGCCAATGACTTAATTCATTAATGGAAAACAGTCATTCACTCAATCATTGTGCAAGAGAGCCATCATGGTTGAGTGGGGGATAAAGACCAGCCTAAAATATGATGGCCTAGGCCTACTGAATGATTCACAACTACCTGCCAACAACAGAAAGAAGGCAAGAGAACAAACTCTAGCAAATGCTGGCCCTGTTTTCTCATCTTTATTAGCTTTTAGAGATTTTGCATGATGTATTTTTTGAAGTATTAAAGTAGATTTTATTTTGGTATTTAAAATATTTTTATTTCTTTTTTCACTTTTTTATTAATTTATTTTTTCAAGTTACATCTTGATCTAAGTTCCTTCCCTCCTCCCTTTCAAGTCCCACCTTCCCTCCTTCCCTCCTCCCTGCCTCCATTTTCTCCTTCTCCTCAGATGAGGGGAACCCCACATTTCAAACATGCTCAGTTCATCAGTCACATGAAGGCTAAGAGCATATTCTTATACTGGGGTTTGATATGACAGCTCAGCTAGAGTGAGGTGTCCCACTCACAAGCAATAGGGTCCATGAGTCACTGCTGGGTGGATTTTTTATTAGATACTTATACTATGTTCCTGTCTGTTCATATTTCTTGGTTGTAGGATAGTTTTCCTGTGCAATATAGCTAATATTCACTTATAAGAGAATATATACCACGTTTATTTTTCTGGGACTGAGTCAGCTCACTTAAGATGAGCTTTTCCTGATCTGTCCAATTGGATTGAGAATTGCATGATTTCCTTGCTTCTGATAGCTATGTAGTATTCCATTGTGTAAATGTTACACTGTTTTGTTTTGTTTTTTTTCTTCCATGCTTCAGTTGAAAGAGATCTGGGTTGTTTCCAGTTCCTGGCTATTACAAATAAAGCTGCTATAAACATGGTTGAGGCAATGTCCTTGTGGTTTGGTGGAAAATCTTTTGGTTTTATGATCAGGAGATATGTGGCTGGGTCATTAGGTAGAACTATTCCCCAATTTTCTAAGCTAGTGCAAGATTGATTTCCAAGGTAGTTGTACAAATCTGCACGTCCACCAACAATGGAGGAGTGTTCCCTTTTCTCTACATCCTCACAGCATGTACTTTTTCTTGAGTTTTTGATCTTAGCCATTCTGAAGAGTGTGACATGACATATCACAATCTTGATCTCCTATGCTCATGGGTAGTAAGGATCAACATAATAAAAATGGTCATCCTACCAAAAGCAATGTACAGATTCAATGCAATTCCTATCAAAATATTAACACAATTCTTTACAGACCATGAAAGAACAGTTCTCAATTTCATATGGAAAAACAACAACAAAAAACTAATATATCTAAATGAATCCTGAACAATAAAAGAACATCGGGAGCTATCCCCACCCCAGATTTCAAGCTGCACCACAGAGCAATAGTAATAAAAAACAGCATGCTACTGGCATAGCAACAGACCAGTTGATCAATGGAATTGACTTAAAGACTCAAAAATAAACCCAAACACCTACATTCACTTAACTTTTGACAAAGAAGCCAAAACAATACAATGGAAAAAGGAAAGCATCTTCAGCAAATGGTGCTGGTTTAACTAGATGTCAACATGCGGAAGAATGCAAAAGAGACCCATATCTATCACCCTGCACAAAACTTAAGTCCAATAATATATGGCTAAAATCTGACTATAAGTTAATAGAAACCATGTGCATTCTTCTGATTCTGGGTTAGTTCACTCATGATGAGCTTCTTTACTTCCATCCATTTGGCTGCAAATTGCATGATTTTGTTGTTTCTGATAGCTGAGTAGTATTCCATTGTGCAGATGTACCACACTTTTTTAATCCATTCCGCGGTTGAGGGACATCTGGATTGTTTCCAGTTTCTAGCTATTACAAATAAGTCTTCTATGAACATAGATGAGGAAACTTCCTTGTGATTTGGTGAGGTATCATTTGGATGTATACCCAGAAGTGGTATGACTGGGTCTTGAGGTAGAGCTATTCCATGTTTTCTAAGATTTCGCCAGACTGACCTCCGTAATGGTTGCACAAGTCTGCATTCCCACCAGCAATGGAGGAGAGTTCTGCATTTTTCATGCCCTCACCAGCATGTACTGTCATATGTGTAGAAAAAAAATGACTAATTAAACTGTTTACCCAGTATTTATATCATATTTAATTGATCAGCAGTGTTAATCCTTAACCAGTCATTATAAATGAATACACACAGACACTGGGTAGATCTTAACAAGCCTAGGCCTAAGTTATGAAATCTTAGCCCATCTAAGCTAGCTCATAATTCTAATACCCAAATATGACCCCATATATACATACATCCCTTTGGACTATTACTCTCCACACTAAGCCAATGTTCCAGGCCACCTGGAAGGATCTTCTTTAATCTACCCCATGGCGAGTCCCTCCTTGTCTGCTCCTGGCTTTTTCTCTGGCAGCCTTCTTTTTCCCCTAAGCTCTCTTTCAGAAAGCCCACACAACTTAGTCCTGCCTACCTCTGTCTTTGCCCAATCTCCAGGCATCATCATTTATTTAACCAATTAGAGACAAAGTAAGTAACACACAGCAAACAGGACCAATCAACATTTAGAATGCTTAATACCACCCCATCATTTCCCTCCTTTTGTCTAATAAAAAGGCTTACATTTTTAACTCATATAGTAAAAACAATAAGAACAAATATGAAACAATCAAGAAAACCATATATAAAAGTACATGTATAATGTTTAGCCTATTTTTATCAGACAACCTTGAAGAAGAAAAAAATCATCTATCTTGGTGTGTATAAAGCTCTGAACCTAAATATTTTCTATCATATCCTATATTTCCTTTTAAATCCTAAATAACTCAAGTTTAATTGAAATTTTATAGCTATTATGTCTTCAACCCCATCAAAGACATAAGAAGGGATAAAGTTATTATTTTAGTGAACAGGAAGCACAGAAGAGCAGCTTCCAAAAAGAAAAAAATGACAGTTTGTTGCCTAAACAGACCCAAATATCTCTCCATACCATTGGAGCATCATCTTCAGCCTTCTGGCCAAGCATATCTCACAGACATAATTGTATAGCAGGAAATAAGGATTTTCCCATTCTGTCTCTGTAGAATCAGGACATCGTCTTACCTGCATTCAAGCTATGGTCCATCTTTGGTCTGTATATAGTCTGTCGAGAGAGCAATTTTTGTCCAGTAGGATTTGTCTTCTGATGGGAGATTTCTTTTTTGATGTTCATTGTTTTCTTCTAAGTCAAATGGGAGCTGTCAGGAGCTGACTGTCTTAAAGTCAAACAATCCTTAAAATAATCTCCAGGCCTCATTATTTTATCTTTAAGTGCCATTTTCTGTACATCTCTGAGGGTTTTGAAGAAATCTATTGATTTATAATGCTATCTATCATTGAATAAGCAAATTGTAAAATTTTATCAAAATTAATCTAATTTTTATCAATATACAAAATTCTATATCAAAGTATCAAAAGAAAAATTTATGTTAAGAATAGCAATAGTTTTAAGTTTCAGAGCAGATTCAATAATATATCTATCCTTATATCTTATCATTTCTATATTATATACTTTTATTCCACTTATTTTTCTTTAAGTCCCTTTTCCCTATATAAGAGAGAAAGAAGGATAAAGAAAAGAAAATGAAATAGAAAAGTCCTTGAGTCTAACCTCCTATACCTTGCTTAATGAGACCATTTAACAATTTGTACCAATCCCCCTAAACAATATCTATAACATATCAAATGACCAAAAAAAAAAAAAAACACCCACCCCACCTTTTGGGAATTTGGCATCGCTCTCTTAAAATTGCTTCCTGCTGAATTGGGATGTAGAAAACCTGTTTGGGGGACCAAATAAAATAGAAAAAAAAATGGTTAAGCAACTTAATAGTAACATTTTTTTGTCCAGTCTCTATGTGCTCAACAATTTAAATGTCCTGATCAGTTGTAGTCCATTGAACTTTGGATGGGAAAGTTCAGGGCTTCATTGAAGTCCTGGTTGAAGCAGTCTGTGAGCTGGACCATCTGGCTTGTCTTGTCTTTTTTGGTGTTTGGTCCCTTTGTTCGAAAATATATAATTTATCACAATTAACATATCTCTCTGTTTTTTCTTTAGAGACAGGATTTCCCTGTGTATACTAAGCTCATAGAGATCACTCTGTCTCTGTCTCCCAAATGTTGGGGTTAAAGGCATGTACCATCACATCCAAAGATTAATATATGTATCTCTCTTGAAACCAGTTTTTCAGTGGGAACCCCACATCTAAGAAGACTGGCTTGTGACCCCTTTCTCTTTATATCTTTAAAAATCTCTTATATTTTAGCATTGCTAAATGACAAAAATATCCTTTTTACCTTCCAATATAGGAAAATCAAAGACATCTAAACAAAAATCAAGCAAAGAAACATGAACATCCAAAAGCCTTGGTCTAACCATGCCATTCCATGCTGTAATTAAACTTGTGTTTATTATTCTTGAAATCTAGGTTTGACTGTATATCCATGGTGGGCCTTTCCCAGATACTCTTGATAAGCACCTAGTACTAATCAAGCATTTGTGAGCTCCAGCTGCCATCAACTTCTTTTCTATCTGGCAGGACCTCCCTACTTCCCCCATTGTTATGGTCAGCAGCTTAGCATTCCATCTGTAAGCTCTCTTCCCTTACAGATACCCTTTCTGTCCTAGTCAAATCTTTCTCAAAAAGTGTACATAGAACCACGATTGTCAGGGTAAAAATCATCTGTATGTTAAGAGAAACAAACTCAATTGGAATTCAAACATATTGAGACATTATGAATTTCTCCATTTTAATTTAGGCAGTTAATTCTGTTCTCAAGCTCTGTTTAGAAGGCTGCTGGTTATTTAGCATATAAAGAGAGCTAAGCTTCCACCTTTACTGTAAGGCAGTAGCTTTTGTTAAGGGAGCTGCTCCTTTGAAATGAATTTGAGTTTGGTTCTTGCTCTCTGGCTAGGAAGCTACTTTTTATCTTGGCCTTCTCAGGCTGTAAGCATGGATTCTAATTGCTGAACGCTGGATGACATATGTAGAAAAAAGATAGCTAATTAAATTGTTTAACCAGTATTTATATTATATTTAATTGATTCTGTGACTGTTAATCCTTAACCAGCCATTAAAAATGAATACACACAGACACTGTGTAGATCTTAACAAGCCTAGGTCTGAGTTATGTAATCCTAGCCCATCTAAGCTAGCTCATAATTCTAATACCCAAATATGTCCCCATATATACATACGTCCCTTTGGACTATTATTCTCCACACTAAGCCAATAGCAAGTCCTCCTTGTCTGCTTCTAGCTTTTTCTCTGGCAGCCTTCTTTTTCCCCTGAAGCTCTCTCTCAAAAAGCCTGCACACCTTAATCCTGCCTACCACTGTCTTTGCCCAATCTCCAGGCCTCATCATTTATTTAACCAATCAGAGACAAAGTAAGTAACATACAGCAAGAGGACCAATCAACATTTATATTGCTTAACATCACCCCATCACATATGAGCTTTTGATCTTAGCCATTCTAACAAGTGTGAGATGGAATCTCAGAGTCATCTTGAGTTGCATTTCTCTGATGATTAAGGATGCTAAGCATTTCTTCAAGTGTTTCTCAGCCATTTGAATTCCTCCTTTGAGAATTCTATGTTTACCTCTGTTTCCCATTTTTTGAGTGGATTATTTGGTTTCTTGGCATTTAATTTCTTGAGTTCTTTGTAAATTATGGATATTAGCCCTCTGTAAGATGTGGGGTTGGTGAAGATTTTTTCCCAATCTGTAGGCTGCCATTTTGTTTGAATGACAGTGTTTTTGCCTTACAGAAGCTTTTCAGTTTCATGAGATCCCATTTATTGATTGTTGGTCTTAGATCCTGAGCTGGTAACTATAATACAACCAAAGCACCAAAGGGAACATGAACTTAGACTTTTTTTTCCTGTCAATGAGACACTTTGCCCTAGTGGTGCTGCCTTGTAGTTTATGAGGAGGCTCTTGGCGCTCATATGACTGCTGAACTGGAGCCTGGACTGTTAAGTAGGGACGTTCCACTCCAGAGGAGTGGGATGGAAGGGATGGGGGTAGAGGGTGGGAGGGTGAGACTGGGAGGAGTAGAAAGATGACACTCTGATAGAGATATAACCTGAAGTAATAAATGAATATTAAAAACAAAACTTAAGTCCAAGTGGATCAATGACCTCAACATAAAACCAGAAACACTAAATCTAATAGAAGAGAAAATGGGGCAAAGGGTCAAACTCATTGGTACAGGAGACAACTTCCTGATCAGAACACCAATAGCTTAGGCTCTAAGACCAACAATTAATAAATGGGACCTTTTGCAACTGAAAAGCTTATGTAAGGCAAAGGACAGTCATTAGACCAAAATTGCAGCCTACAGATTGGGAAAAGATCTCCACCAACTCCATATCTGACAGAGGGCTAATATCCAAAATGTATAAAGAACTCAAGAAATTAAACATTAACCAACCAAATAATCCAATCAGAACCAATAACTCACAATAGAGGAATCTCTAAAGGCTGAGAGGCACTTGAAAACATGCTTACCATCATTGGTCATCAGGGAAGTGCATGATGTATTTTGATCAAAATCAACCCCTTTTCTTACTCTCCCTTAAATCCATTTTCTACTTCCTACCCACTCAATTTCATGTTCTCTTGTGGGCCTCCATTTTCTTAGAGGTTGTTGACTACCAGCCCAAGATGACAAAGGGAATAGTAGCAGCAAGCAGAGTTTGAATGAACTTAGGTAAGTATGGAGGAAAGTATTCCCGGCAGTCAGCTTCACAGAGACAGCTCATTTTATTGTTTGAGGGGTAAAGTATAGAAATGTTCTTAGGGTTAGGGGTGGGAAAGGCTGCTTGGACATAACTCAGTACCTAATTACCATATGGATGTGAACCAGTGAGAGGGATTTATGTGCTGAATCATACAGCACTTGCAAGAAGCTTTGCGTAGGGTCCATCTCTAAGTAAGGATAGGAACCTGTGCTGAGAGATACTCCCCAGATAAGATCAAGCAAAGAAGAGGAAGCCCCACTGAGAAAGGAAGTGGTACTCCATTTTGCACCACTCTCCAGACATGGTGGACTCCAACCTTAATAACAGGATCCTCCCCCCTCTCTCTCTCTGTCTCTCTTCTCTCTCTCTCTCTCACCTATCAAGTAGTTAAGTGGTTTGTGTTTTGCCCGTTGTCAGATGTATAACCTTCAGTGTAACATGGAGTTCAGACTGAACATGTTTCAATCCTAGAAACAGTAGTACTTTTAAATTTAAGATTTGATTTGCACAACTATATAAACATGGCTTAGTTTATTTGAAAGGATCACAAATTTTCATTTTTTATTTTTAAAAAATATTTATGTACACATTTTTCTAAACATTTAATACTAATTAACATGTTTGCTAAAATTAAAAATAATAGAATTTCATGTAAAACACATAAACAATATTTTCAAAGCATTTGATGGGGAAAACACATGTATTGAATTTAACCCATCTTTTTTTCCTTGAAATATTAGAAATATCTATGAGGCTGACCCTAGTGAGAACTCCTAGTAATGGAGGACACAGAGTTTGACCTGGTCATCTTTTGTAGCTTGGAAAGGTGTCCAGTATTGGGACCGGGTTGCATTCCATTGAGTTTTTGATCAAGGGTGTCCTGTGCAGATTCCTAAATAACACAGACTGATGCTAGGAGAGAGGATCACTCTCTGAAAACTGTGAGTAAGGCCTCAACTGAAGCACAACATCCACACAGCTCATTGAACATAAAGAGGTAGAGCTGGTGCCTTCATAGAACCTTCACCCCTACATTTGAACATGGGAAGGAACTCTACAGGGTACTGAAAGACAAAACCGTACACCAACCCGGTCACAAAACGTCAACATTCACCCTTTCTGACTGCAAAATGTGTTGAGGTAATGTTGCCACAGTACTTGTGGGAGTGCCTACCAACGTCTGTTTTAACTTGAACCCCATCACAAGAGAGAAACCCCATTCCCTGTAATTTCTGGATGGCCGGGAACTAGTGATTGGATAGCCCAGAGACCTAGGCCTGAAAAAAAAAAAAGAAAGAAAGAAAGAAGGAAAAATTCCTAATGATGACTTGTCAAGCCGTCTTCATACAGGCTTTCTTAGGCAGAAGACGGGAGAGGATGCAGAGCCACACTGCTAAGCATTATACAGAGATAGAGAGTGCCAAAATTGAAAGTTTCTACTGGGTTCCTCCCCTTGGAGACTGGGAACCTCTGTGGAAGAGGAGGTGAAAGAATTGTAGGAGTCAGAGGTTAGGGAGGAAACCAGCAAAAAATGGCCCACTGAATCAACTGAGTAGGGCTCACATAACATTTAGAATTCTTAACACTCCCCAACATATTCTGATCAAGATTTTCCCTCTGTTCTCTTCTTCCAAATCATCCCCACCTCCCCTCTCTTCCAATTAGGTGTACAACGTTCACCTAAGTGACCAGGAAGGAAGTTTAGCTGAGAGACCCAGAAATACTATGGAGGGGAAACCTCTAATATGTGAGTGGGTGGAAAAAAGCTTAGAGTACAAAAAATATAAAGGTAGTATAAACTGAGTATTCACTTTGGAAAACACTGAAAAAAATTATCCCTGAGACCCTATTATTTTTTTAGTAGCATCTAAAAGTTGATACCTTAATGGGAAATAAAGGATGGAATTATTTGTTCAAACAGTACTGCCTTGTCTATCTTGTCAGAAAGTAGTCATACCTAGCCTTGACACCAATAAAAGGATGCTATAATAGTGTAATTTTCTACCCAAGATATTTCCCTCTTACTGCATAGTTACAAGATTCCAAACCAAATGTGGATTGTGTACATGCTTAACTTTCACAAAATCCTGGCAATATCATGTACAGTCAATTCAGCTCAGGCAATATTTAATTGCATCTTCTTTTTGTTGTAACCAAAATAATCAGGCATAATTTTTTTTTTCTTGAAAGAAAAAGAGTCAAAAGCGAGACATGGAATTTTAAATGCTGCTTTTGTAGTAACATTTTGAGCCATTGCTAGCAGCTAAAAAGCCGATTGGTTGCCTAGAGGGTTGTGCTAAGAAAAACAAGAGAGAAATCCAAGCTGTAGAATTCGTGAAAACCTTTGTCATGGCAAACAATAGTGAAACCCAACATTGCCTGGAAGGGGAAATTTGAGTCTGCAATCTGTTAGACTTTATGCACTGATAAGCGATAAGACTTTGTGCTGCAGTTTGAAAAGAATACAGTAAACACAATTCCAGACAGGCCTGCCTCAGGCTTAACATGACACTTTTGTGCTCTCTAAGCAAAGGGAAAGGCAATTCTGGACCCACTGCAAGTTCTCTTTATATTCTAGCATTGAAAATTGCCAAGTAGTATCTATTAACAGCAAATAAGAACCCTCTTATGCTTTTTTGGTTTATATAAACTCTAGTGTAGTGGGAAAAGTTGTTGTTGTTGTAAGTAGAGATGAATATGGATCTTTGGACGCTATGCTTGACAGTGGGAGATTTTAATTTTTGAACATTATCTCCTCAAAAAAAGGGTAATTACATGACAATGAATAAGTGCATATTTATAAGCAAATCTGAGTAGAAATTAATTTCCTGCAATGAAAACCTAGTAAGTAGTGAGTACATGATTGTTGTCATTAATAACTATACATCTTTCTTCCAAAATTCTCAAAGTAAATGGCAACAATATATTTCATCATGCTGAGCCAGATATTTCATGGTTTAACATAGCAATCAGCAGAGTGTCTGAGCATAAAGTATTGTGTCTATCCACCAATCACAAAAATATGTCACATTTTATGGTGGCACTTATTTTAAAATAGCAGAAAGATGTCAGTGATCATACAGACTTAATTAACAAAGTGTCCTCAGTATATTATGAAACTCATATGACAATATTTGAACATAGTAGGGTGCTTGAATTGGAAACATGCAATTCACTTCGCATAGTTTAATTATAAGACAACTTTTATTTCTTATGTCTACAAACTGAAAGCAAAGCACAATTTACTACCACGTGTATATATACTACCACATTATAATAAAAATGTATTAGGTAATTTGAAAATGTATTAAATTATAACCACTCTTTTATTAGTCCAAAATAAGCTTTATTCATGTTCTCGTTCGTATTGGATATAGAAGCATATATGCTACTAAGGGAATCGTATTTGATTCATTGACGACCTCAAAAGGAAAGTTTGTAAATCAGTAACAAAATCTTTACTAAGTGTTTTTATATAATAATTTAGTTTCCATTTTTATAATTAAAGTTGGTTTAAAATATTGATAACTCCTTGCATGCATACAATACATTGATTAAATCTGACTCCGTTTCCCTTTCTTCTGATTCCTCAGTAACCTTCCTACCACCCTGACCACCTCACCAAATTTCACGTATTATTATTGTTTAATGTCCATTTACTGCTGCCTGTACGACATCCGTGTAGGATCACCTAATGGAACAGGGAATTCTCTCAGAAGCCACCTCTCTGAAAAAAAAAAAAACAAAACCAAAAACAAACAAACAAACCAAAATAAACAAGCAAACAAAAAACCTGAAAAACAAAAACCACCAAAAATCCCAACTGATTCTCTCCTCCAAAAATGGATGGGAATTCATAAGCCCCTCCCCCACCCGTTAGGAATTTTGTCCACTTTGATCTTATGTCACAGTAACTGCCAATTCATGCATGTGTGCACAGTTCCGTCAAGCTCTGCAAACACTCTTTCACTGCAGATCCCAGTATCTTTCCCTCTTACAATCTTTCTGCCCAGTGCTGTGTAAAGATACCTGAGGGCTGGAGTAGGAAGTCCCTGCAAGCTGTCCATTTTCACTCCCTTCATTCTCTACACATTGAGCAGTTGCAGGTCTCTGTATCATCATCCACAGAAAAATAATAGCTTCTCTGATGAAGCCTGAGACATGTACTATCCTTTGTGTAGAAAGACGTGAATTTAGGGAGCAGTTTATGCTACTGTTTCCTTCAGTTTACACTTTCTTATTTCCCTCAAAGCAAAGGAATGAAAAAAAAAAAGAAATATCCTTTTTATGAAAGCCTAAGACTGACTACACTATTCAAAGAAAAATTAAATTGCATTTACTGAAAGCAACAAAATATGAGAGTGTATCTGATTTCTACCAACTTTAATAGAAAGCTGGTTCCAATTACTTTCTGGACCTGAGAAAACTAATTGATATATAATAGATGAAAAGTTTTATCAATGTAATTTTCCTAATACACAAATATAAATAACAATTTTGGGAAATTCTTTTAAGTCACAGTGAAAATAAAAATAAGGAAAACATTAAAGCACTCAAAACAAAGTAGACTTGTAAGAAGTGGTAGTAATTACCAGTGGTTTGCTATCACCTCTATAGGGAAGTCTTGAACACTTGTATTTAAACTCTAATTAGACTGTGGTTATTTGAAAGGGAAATAGTGTATTATTAATCAAATATTTCTAAAGTATCTTATTCTGACAGTATTTCTCCTCTTTGGGACAGTTGGCCATTAGTGAAAAGTGCTCTGCCAAGTTATATTTTTAATACAAAAAAGAAAAGACCTTCAGAAATCATGCAAGATAATAGAAGTAAACAAATAAATAAGGCATTCACCCCAAATGCATACTTAAAGAAATAAACTTGCATATGAATAAAAATAGTAGTATGAAAATGCACATAAAAATAGGAAATTAAGGATTGATAAAATATGAGCCAGGTACAGGAAGAACAATTAAAGGCATAGGGTAACTACACAGAATTGATATGTGGGAGTAAACAGAAGTAAAATGGGAAACTTATCAATTCAGGATAGAGTATCTTAACTGCAAAAATCAAAGTCTATAAAACCATTTATCTTTCTGAGGAATTGTTCTCAATATGATATTGTATTGTTCAGTAAGAATAGATATAATGATAATAGTTGTCCATGAAGACATTAATCTCAGAAATGAGGAGGCAGGGCTAGGTGGGTCCCTGTGAGTTCACATAATGAGTTCCAAGCCAGCTAGTGAGACACTGTCACAGAGAAGGAGGAGGAAGAGGAGGATGAAAAGGAGAGAGAGAGAGAGAACAAAGGTGCCAGGTGGAGAATATTAAGACTACATCTTCCTTATTAAGACGAGATAATTTCTTTTATTTGGAAGTATTTGACAATAAGTGATGAGTTTTAGCCATGTAATAGAATAGCCAAATTTTTATTAAAGAAAATAATATGGATGTGTTAACAGGTTGCATGAGAAACACTAGAAAGCAGTCAGGCAGTGGTGGTGCTGCCTTTAATCCCAGCACTGGGGAGGCAGAGCAAGGCGGATCTCTGGATCTCTGTGAGTTCCAGGAATACCTGGTCTATGAAAAGTGAGTCCAGGACAGCCAGTACTGTTATACTGTGATATCCTGTGTCGAAAAAACAAAAACCAACAAACCAACCAAACACACAAACAAACAATGAGAGAGAGAGAGAGAGGGAGAGAGGGAGGGAGGGTAGGAGGGAGGGAGGGAGAGAGAGAGAGAGAGAGAGAGAGAGAGAGAGAGAGAGAGAGAGAGAACAAAGGAAACACTAGAAATTTGAGTTGCCAAAACGTTTGGATTCCTAACACAATGCAAGGGAGAGTAAAGACACTTTTAAGGGCAAGAAATGAAGTCAATCTGAAGTGGTTTGAGGCACTATGGTTATAAAGATATTTTAAAGAGAGACTATGGCAATTTTCTAAGTCATATTTATCAGTCGTGATGGGTATTATCAGATCTTAATTTCTTAAAATTATATTTTATTCTTAATTTATTTTTATTTCAATTAAAATATAATTACATTATTTTCCCTTTTAATCTCCTCCTTTCAGCCTCTCCTAGGCCTACCCTCACTCATTCTCAAATTCACAGTTCCATTTACTTAAATTATTGCTGTTACCTATACATAAATTTATAAGTACGTAAATACAGCAGGCTAAGTTCATTTAGTATTCCTTGTATGTATATGTTTTTCAGAGCTACCCACATTGTACTGGATAATCAACTAGGGGATGCATATCAAGGGTTTTAGAATTTAGATTTTAAACTTACTGGATTTTATTCTTAATAAAGAAGATTAGATGTCATATTATGCCACATTTTGAAAAGAAACCAAGAGTTTATGTCTATGGTTGATAAGTTTGAAACTAAAGTTGCTAAGCTACAACTTTATAAGGACATACCGAAAGAATTGTGCTCATTCAATCAAGTACTGAACATACCAGATGTGAAGACAAATTTTAAGACTGTAGACCTCACATAGTAACCACAAGTTATTTAAAAATATAACTCATCTTTCCACTTTATGTTAAAACATCAATATCTCTTAGTTAAAGAGGCTGAGAGAAGTGTAAGCCATACTTAAATTTCCAAGACAGAGGAAGTAAAGAGAGTAAAGTTAATTGCCAAAGGAACTTGTTGATGAATCAGTGTTATTATACCAACTATTTAAAGATCTATAAAGGCCTAAAGATGTTTTTATAATTTAAAAACTTTAAATGTGACACTTGTTAATAGAAAATAAAGAAGATGCATCACAGAATCAGTGCAGTCAGAGTAATTTTCATATGATATGCATAAACGTCCTGAAATTATGCACTTAATTAGTCTGTATAAATATCAGAAGAACAAAGGGTCTATTCCTTTCTCTGTGTGATTCCCGCCATCAAACACTGAATTGCTAAAGTTAAAGAATTCCTGATAATTTCTGCCACTGAATAAATCTAAATTTAAACCCACTGTCTTTCATTTAATAGCTGAACAAATTTTAAGACTTATTTTGTTCTGAAAGTCTAAGCTTGCATTTTTCCACTGTGCAACAGAGAGAATTCAGGGGTGGTTTGGAAGCACATTTCCAACATTCAGATTAACTCCTAAGGCTTCCAATTAGTATTGAGAGATTATATTATTTTTCCACCCTGGTTAATTTTCATGTAAAATATAACTTTTTAGAAAATTGAATCAAATAATAATTGCTACCATCTGTATGTTAGCCTTAATAGAAATATAATTGTAGGGGAAGTGAATTACCTACCTTATTAACTAGCTTAGTTTATAAAAATGCTTATTTTAATGCAGTTTTAATGCATTTCTTAGCTATACATCATGCATACTCAAATACACACACACACACACACACACACACACACACACACACACACACACGCTTCAGGGGATTTTAAGGCTGTCCTACTTATCAGCTTATCCTTGTAGGTTTCTCTTTATCTTATCAAGGAAAGGCATCACGTTTGCTTCCTTCTGCTAATAAGATCTGGAGCAGAGCCTTCCTCTGCAGCTCAGTAATTCCTCTTGCAGACAGAAACCTTCAGTCTGCTGCTCTTCCCTGCCCTTATCTCTCTTCTTAAGTTTTGTTTTCAGGGAAACCAGAGTGACAAATCTGTTTTCCTCCATTGCTGGAATTTTCAAACTTGGAGACAATAAAGAAGCACCCTTTTCCCTTCTGAAGACATTCATTTCATCTACATTTAGTTTCCTGGAGGTCTAAACATTTGTGTGGAATTATATATTATAAAGGTAAGGTATGAGTCATGTTTGACTCAAGTACAAGTTAAGTTTCTGGTACTTTCCTGGAAGACAATAGGCAAACAACTTCCACCTTTTGTAGTCTGGTAATGAAGCAAGTGATTCATGGGTAATTGCAGACTTCAGAGGAGTAATATGAACACTACTTAATTGCTTAACTTGGTATTACTACCATCTCTAATAAAGGCACAAAATAAAGTAGCCCATGTAGGACAATAGGGATTAGTGGTGGAATTGTTTTTTTTTTTAATTTTATCATATCTCTAATGTGCAAATATCATATATTTAGAAATGGTAGCTTTGGAAGACAGACATTCAGTTTAGCATTAGTTTAGTAAGCTTGAGTGATAATTATAAAGCAAGTTATAGCTTTATAAGGGTAAATGTTAGATTAGAACAGTTGGAGAAGCTCCAAATTAAATAAAGGGCAATACGTTACTGGCTGTGTTTGGGCACAAAAGAATATTAAAAATCTCAGAACTTGTCCTGCTCTAAAGCAAAACATTGTATGTTAGCTATCAGAGAACAGAAAAATTGGAAAAGTAAGCATCCAAAATTGCAAAACACAGTTAAGGCTGTGGGAGCTAGTACACAAGCACTGTGAGGTAATCCCTAATGAACAGACAACTTGTCAAATCCTTCCTGGAATCCTGCAGCCTGTCACAGACTCCCAATCTTAAGAGGAATGTGAGAACTTGAAGGGGGTTCAGAGGACAGCCACAAAGATAATGAATTGGTTGTAAAGTAAGACCTACAAGAGAAGGTGAAAAGATCTGGAATTATTCAACCTGGAGGCAAGGACTAAGAAGTTATTTAAATCCACAAGTCAAAAATATATGGTTCCCATCTCCTTCTTCTCCATGAATTAAAAGGAAGAAATCTGTTTAAATCTCAGGAAGGGAAATTCATGGCATTTAAACAATAATTTAACAAGCAGGTTCATTACACATCATTAAGGACTGTGGTTTACAAAATGTTCATGCTCCTTTAAGTTGTATAATTTATTTATATATTTATTTTAGTTAGCTGTAAATGTGCCGTCTTTGATGAAGAAGAGAAATGGTCTAAATGACCTAATAGGGTCTCTGAGCCCTTAAATTTCACTGAAATCCAGAGTCAAGTATTAATAGCCCACTAAATCATCACCACATTTTTAGCTGTTCCTCTTACTCATCTACTTCAAGACCGTGGGAGTGTACAGGAAGTTAAGGTGACTGGAAGCAAGATGAGTCTGGCAGAGCAGGATGGCTTTGAGTAGAGAGGGAGTAGGAAGGCGGTTAGAAGAGCATCTCAGACAAATAGAATAGGCTTTAAGGAGACTGAATTGTGAGTGGCTCTGTGATATTTCTAGACAGTGAAACACAGTCTAGGCATGGTTGACAAGCACTGTGCTTAGAAAGAGTAGGGGCAGATGGAAGATGCTGAGGAGACCGTCATAATTGGTCACATGGAAATTTTACATTTATAATGAAGATGGTCTTCAGTTCTTTGATATGATGAATTGGAAGATAATTAAGGAAGAAATTTTCTGATCAGTGTTCTGTTTCATGAAATTTTAAATAGCTATGTGAATGATGAATCATAGATAAGATATGGTTCAGGCGGAGAAAGCCTATAGGTGTATACCCAGATAATCCATAGAAAAGGTAGAATATATCCAAACTGAGTCACATAGTACATAAGAGCAAAAGGGAGGGATATTTGGGGGACTGAGTAAAAATTAATATTTAGTTTGAAATATCTATGCCTTGGGAACGAATGGTAACTACATAAATAATATTTAATTGACACAGGATTTTTCTCATCTGATCATACAATAAAACAGTGCTCCTAATGAATTAAACATTCCATCAGATACTAGATCTCTATGATTATCAATATGTAAGCAGATAACCTACTTTCCTTGAACAATCACAAATGTCCTATTTGACATTTATTATTCTCATCCTTTGATGAGATTATAATCATAAGTAACATATTTATAAGTAAATAAAATGTTTTATGTGTATATAGTGAGATATTATTCAGTCTTACAAAGAATGGACTTTCTGACATATATAAAGATACAGGGGAATCTCAAAGACATCATACAACATAAAATAAATCAGTACCAAATACTGCATGATTTCTCTTTTGAGTTATTTGAAGGACTGATTTGTCAGAGACACCAAAACAAATAGTGGTTAGTAAGAAGCTGGGGAAGAGGGATGCACAGTGAATTGTTGCATTTTTAGACAGATACATGGACATTTTATGGAACATCTTGAGACTGGCTGTAAACCAATGTGAATATATATAACATCATTGGGCTGCATATTTTCAAGTTCTTATATGATTAAAGTTTATATATGCTTTAGCAGTATTACTTCTTAAAGGTCTCTGTTAAGGTTATTGCATTTAGTCATAACCTGAAATTCTCTTCTAAATGTGAGATGAAAACAATGTAGGACTGTATGTATGCTGGAGTTTACCAATTCCCTGAATTTTTTCTACAATACTTATGATTAGGTTAACAGTACCCAATGTTTTCTCTTTGATGTTCAAATAACATATAATGCCCAGTGAGGTTCAAGAGTAATTGCATGTTGGTATCATTTTCTGTAATCAGGACTCTTGGCTGGGAAAGGATTTTTTTCCCTTTAAAGAGTGAGGTGAGCAACGAGAAGCAGGACTGCCCTACTTAAACCAGAGCCCATGAGGTTTATCTCAGGAATAAGCCACCTGACTCTCCTGGTGATAAACTTGGACAAAACACGTTAAATTCTTACGATGTTTGTTATATCACTCAATAAAGCAACATCAAGGAGAGGAGCTGGGTCCCTAGACAGTCAGGAGACACAGAATGCAGCTTAGCTAGGGGAAGTTTGTGAATTCCTGTTTGATAGACATCATAGCCAGACTTTGTCAGAATATCTTGACAGTCTCTCTTTAATGAGCCATTCACTGTTTTGCTTAAGCCTGAGGATAGAACAGGCTGTGAATCTTTAGAACTCACAGTTGTTAAATTATTCCTTCGGTCAAGTACTTTGATTACTATTAGAACTCTGGAACAGTCTCCCCTAGGTACCATCTGTCTTCCTTTTATTATTGTGTACTTGTTATAGAGGCTAGAAAAGGGCTTAGGTGAACAAAACAAAACAAAACAAAAAAATGCTTCCATTCCATATGAAGCTGGCACACAGTATTAACATATCCCTCACCACAGAAAGGAAAGGGCTGGGATAAACATTAGTAGAAGATATACAAATAGGACAAAATTTAAATTACTTATTAATATTAATTTTGTATTTTTTTGTAATTGTGGACTTAAAATATAGATATGAGAGGTAATCTTGTTGAAGTTTCCTCAGCAAAAGCCATTTAGGTTAGTTATAAAATTTCCTTATCTTCATATCTGTGGATTGCAGCATGTAATATTTTAATATACTGTACTTCAGATAGTTTGACCTGATTATCTTAATCCCATCAGTTTAAACCATTTTCTCCCACTAACCAGAACAATTGCATGAAACTGGCACAACAGTCAAGATTTTGTTTTAACTTCCATTTTTCACCATGTTGGACAGCCAGATGTATTTATAAAGCAGCTCACTTAACAGTTTAATCTGCTAAAGCATTTTGCCTTTTGTTTGTTTTCTCTGGGTTTTATTCTTTGCTTCAAAATAATTGATTCCTTAATTCAATCTTAATACCAAGCTGCTGCTTCCTTCTAAGTTAAGAAGAAACACATTTACCAGAGTCTCTTTCAGGCAAGATTCTGTGTCGTTTACAAAACACTGAGACCCAAAAGGAGTCCAAAGCTAACCCACTTCCATCAGAGTTTAGTTGACAAGATAACTTTGCATTACCTACAAGTTTAAAATTCTGTGTTTGCCATTGTGTGGAGCCTACTTATTTCATGAAGAATGGTTTTAAGAAGTGTGAATATTTGCCAGAAAAAACTTGTTTTTTATTTATATATTTTGTTTTTCAAACAATTTCTTCCCATTCTGTCATTCCCTTTCTTTCTTTCTTTCTTTCTTTCTTTCTTTCTTTCTTTCCTTCCTTCCTTCCTTCCTTCCTTCCTTCCTTTCTTTTTCTTTCTTCTCTTTCTTTCTTTCTTTCTCTCTCTCTCTCTCTCTCTTTCTTTCTTTCTTTCTTTCTTTATCTCTTTCCTTCCTCCCTTCCTTCCCTCCATCCTGTCATTCCTCTCTCTCTCTCTTCTTTCCTTCCTTTCTTTTTTAAGCCTCCCACTTCATATGTAAGACAGCCACAGATAGCTGAATAGGAAGGTAGTAATATGCTTTCCCCAGTTGGCCTGGGGGGACTTTCTGACTGTGCCAGTGTCTGACAGAACCCTTTCACTATTTTCTCTCACATACAGGGTGGGTGAGGTCCATTGTCTGTACTAATGATCTCTTAAGGAGCTTGGTAAACCCCATTCCTCTTTGTACTGTTTTTATATCACTGTTTGATCACATCTTGATTCATGTTTTTAATAGTATGTTGTTAATTAATAATTCATTATTTTTTCAAATCAGGTTTAAGGTCTTTTCTAATAAGAGGATATTTCTGAATAGTTTTCCAAAGGCCATACTAAGCACTTCATTAATTTTTTCCTTATAAACATTAAGAACTCTTCTTGAATGATGGGATTAAGGGTGTGTACCCTCACCACCCTTTTCCGTGTAACTCTAGAATTTATAAGTCCACTAACTCTATGGTGCTCCTCCCGTCTCTGCTGAAGTTAAAGGCATGGGTTAACACCACATTTCTCCTGTATTTTACCTTAGCTCTACGTTTTTTCGACACTTGGAGGTTCATAAAACCAGGTTGAACGGCTGTGTCCTTTATTTTATTTACAGTGTTTTAACGTTGTTACCTGCTTTTTTTTTT
>CAJQZJ010032332.1:5172868-5248722 GCA_907164525.1 Lophiomys imhausi
GGAGGATGGGGGGTTGAGGGGGAGGAGGGTGGAAGGGTGGGACTGGAGGGGGGAGTAGGGAGGGGATTGTGATTGAGATGTAACTTGAAGAAATAAAAAATAAATTATAAAAAAAAGAATTACTGTTATAGATGGGGCAAGTGTTATCATTATTAAGCTTTTTACATTAAGGTAGAAAGGCTGTGGCAGTTTGCAAATGTGTTGTGAGGTCTCCGGAATAGCATTGGCCCAGAGAATAAGGCAGGTGAAGGAGGATGAAGAAGGAATATTATCTAGAGCAGAGGAAGAGGCAGAAGAGCTGCCACCATGGAGTAATAAGAAGAAAGACCATGAAATGGTCCATCCAACATCTTTTCTAAAGACGACACAGGCTAACTATTAATATTTTAACCTCCACATGGGTCCAGACTTGCAGAGTCGCTATTATATTTTTTTTCTGGCTTTGAAAATTCTCTCTTTGTGTATGGGTCTACGGGTGTATGTGAGAGTATGTGTGTTAGTGTGTGTGTGTGTGTGTGTGTGTGTGTGTGTGTGTGTGTGTGTGTGTGTGTGTTTATATATCACAGTGTGTCAACATTTAGGACAACTTGTTATATTTCTGAGAATTTAAAATTTTGACTCGTTAAAGATTACATGCTATATACATGTATCAAAATATCACATAGTTCCACCAAAACACACAGTTCTGTTTTTAATTGTCAATTAAATAAATTCAAATCAAAAGTGCAATAAAAGAATATGACATGGTAGCCATATTTTTATATAATGCAAAAGAGCTCTGTGTGATCTGTGTAGAAATCTCTGATCCTAGCAAATAATAGTTAAATAGGAATCAAGAGGGTGTTATAGATCTAAGAAGATGTTTTTAAAATTGTGATGCAAGTTAGTATGAAAGCTGAGTTAGATATAGAACTTTAAACTCATGGAGATGGTTAGATAGTAGAATGTTAAAGTCAGGTGCCAAATACATATGGACTGGATACTGGGAATGTATGCTAAGCCATATAACTCTCATAATTGTGGCCTATTTACTTCTGTTGTATTGTATTGTATTTATTGTTATAAGAGAAAGAACCATTTGTTGGACTGAAAGAGGGAGTTGTTGGGGGGAAAGATATACTTTAAATTTAAAAAATGTGGGGAAGAAGATGGGAAAGAGGGTGGCAGGGTGGGAATGGAGGGGGGAGTAGGGAGCAGATTGTGATTGAGATATAACCTGAAGAAATAAAAAAAAAATTATAAAAAATTGAAAATAAGAATATAAAAAAAACGATAGCATAGCAGAAAAATGCTTATTTTCAGTAGCATGTAAAACAATGTTAATTACTGCTAATAAAAGAAAATGTGAAATTGAAGAAAACTTATAACTTTTTTTCCTGCCGATGAAATGAACAATCAATGAAAGAGGCCTCCTTTCTGTTGTTGGGCTAGAATGTCACTGCTTACAATGGCAATTTTAATGGATAGTAAAGAACACCTGTTAGGCCTGTAAACTGAAGAATTGACGTTTGTGATTTTCATTTAAAGGAAGTAGTTAAATAGAGAAAATAGTTTTGTTAGGAGTATTCACATGCAATGCAAAAACAAGATAGTTTGAAACCTATTTAAATACATAAAACGATACAAACAATTAAAACTTTATGCTAGTATCAAAGGGCATATTCTATGTTCCATATTTTCTAAAAATTTCAAAACTACTTCATACAGTTTAAGCACTGGCTTTGAATAAATGCCAAAGAGATAAAAATGATATTTGTTTTTAACATCATTAGTAATTTAACTTTTTATTCATGATTTTCAGAATTTTTAAAATTTCCTTTTTTAAAAAAAAAATTCATTTATTACTTCAAGTTACATCTCTATCACAGTCCACTACCTCCACCCCTCCCGGCTCCACCCTCCCATCCTCCCACCCTCTCCCCCTTCTCTTAGAAGTCATAATTCTTTTTTTTGAATAATTAGGCCACAATTATGAAAATTATAAGGTATAACATATATTCCCAATGATCAGTCCATACATATTTGGCAACTGAAATCAATATTCTATTATGTATCTATCTCCATGTGTTTAAAATTCTTCACCTAACCTAATTTCTATCTTAACTTGCATTTCCAAGCATGTCACATACTGCTTCTTTACTTTAAAGGTGAACACAATGTGAAAATCTGTCTCTCTATAAACATGCCAAGCAAGCGTACTTGTTATGCACAGTTGTGCAAAGTTCTCTTCCATTCGATTATTAACAGCATAGCTAAGGCTACAATTGCAACAGAAATCTATGCTGTTAATAATCGAAGGGAAGAGAACTTTGCACAACTGTGCATAACAAGTATGCTTGCTTGGCATGTTTATATGTATCTGCTTCATATATCTTAAGTATATTTATGGTTTACATCTGTAGTGGAACATGTAAAATGTCATGTATAAGGATGTAAAAGGAAGAAACACACAGACTGCCAATTTCTAGTATTTACCAAAAAGAAATTGTTTTGTTGTAGCAGAGTCTTGCATTAGAAATATTAAAATAAAATTTTCATAATTCATCATCTTTCCCTCATTTCCATTACTTAAGTAAGACTACAATTGTAATCAACTTATTTTTTGAATACCTTGAGATTAACAGTCTGATTTCTTCTTTAAAATTAGTGACTTTTTCACATATAATACATGTGCACAATTACATACACTTGTACTTGTGTATGCATATGTAATATATTGGATGTTTGTAATATATTGTGTACATATCCACAAGCAAGTGTTCTATATTTACATTGAAGCCAAACTTTTAAGATGCCATTGTAAGATCGGAATAACACCAAGCTGTTCTTTCTTTTGAGCTTTAGAATTTAACCAGTGTCACCCAATAAGATCTCTAATTCCAGAATTCACTAACATACCGAGACTTTGAAATCATATTCTAATCAGAGAAAATATAAAGTAAATAAAAACAAAGCAAAACCCAAACAATGAACATGCAAGATATCAGGAAGTCTTTTAATTCAGAAGTATAGTTTATTATTTCTTATTTTTCTAGTGAAACAACATAAGGTGGAGCTTAAAATTAGCTTTGAGGCCCAAACCAGAACTAATGTGATCATATTCAAATACTAGGCAGAAAAGAATAATGCACAGTACAAGAAAAGTCCTCCAATTTAAAGATTTATCTTTATAAAAGCAAAATTTTATAATATGTTTTGTTAATGGGAAATTATTTTGTTAGTATCCTTCAGAGTAGAGGGACATTTCAAGAAATTTTCCCTTAATCAGTAGCATACATTTTTGCAATCCAATTTTAATTTTTCCATCTCATTTTCTTATTTCCTTACCATCAAGGTGATTCTTGCTCAGGTCATATGGTGCCAAAGATGTACTAAAGTGTTTGTGCATCTGCTTCATACATCTTAAGTATATTTGATATTATGATTTACATCTGTAGTGGAACATGTAAAATGTCATGTATAAGGATGTAAATGGAATAACACAGACTGACAATTTCTAGTATTTACCAAAAAGAAATTGTTTTGTTGTAGCAGAGTCTAGCATTAGAAATATTAAAATAAAATTTTCATAATTCATCATCTTTCCCTCATTTCATTACTTAAGCAAGGCTACAATTGCAATTAACTTATTTTTTGAATACCTTGAGATTAACAACTTATCATCATTCTCCTTCCAGATGTGCATTGACATAAAATTATGTGATTATTACAAACATGTACACACATTTATATATACAAGCTGCTTTCCATGTGTAAAGCAATCAGCACTTACTAAACATGGAAAAAGCGATTCTGCAATTAGGCTTTGATAATTTTGAAAGCTCAAAAGGTTGCTGGCTTGACAAAGAAAATCACTGTTAACATACAAAGTCTAAATTATTTTGTGTTAAATTTAATTTACTTCTGTGGTAATCAAAATTTTAAATCAATTTTAAACAACATTTATTTCAACATTATATATATGAAAACTCTTATTTTTTAATTCTAGTGAATATATGGAATGTCATTAACATCTTCTTTTCACTATGTACTAATTAAAATTTCCAAGAAAATATAAAATAAAATACATCTAATTTTATTTCATCAATCTGTTACTTCCTCTATAAAATATAATGTTTTATGTCATCTTTCTAAAAAATATCCAGTGCTTCAAGCTTGATAAATTATTCAGTTAATATAGACTTTAATTAATATGTGAAAAATACCAATTGTACTTTCTTAATGATGTTCAATTTCTAAATAAAAATTGAATCGTTGATATGTAAGTGGAAACTGCATTTTAAAGTACTTAGCCTTAACTGTTTCTTAAGAGAAGGTATTTTCTTGCAAAGAGTAGAGAGGATACTTATTTGTACTGTTCATGCAAGCAGTTCCTGTTTAGTTGTTTTCCTGCATTTTAGTAAGTGAGTGAGCTTGATGTTGTAAGACATATTCCTTCAGGTATTACAGGAGAATTTATATTTCATAAAGTGCTGCTTGTTCCCAATATGAATCAGGTATAGTGAACTATAAAATGAACTGTATATCTGAAGATGTAAGAAGATCACTAAACAGCTAAGAAACATTAGAAAAATCTAAAACAGTAAAGTTATCTTTCCTCTTATATATTGTTCTCTATAAGGCATGTTTGAAGACTCAGACAAAAAAATATAAACTTACCAGGATTGTGCATGTTCTACATTTCATAGCAGGCATATGTTTGAGAGGCTGTACGGGGCCACAAAAAGGGTTAAAGGGCTACCAGATGGAGCCTGGAGAACTGAAGAGTGCGATTTCAATCCTAAGTGCTACCATGGGGCTCATAGTAACCTTCATTGTTGAAAAGGAGCCACCAGCTGGAACAAGATTTGTAACCACATTAGAAGCAAGTTCTAGTTGTCAGTGCTTGGGGCAAAAGATTGTACAAAGTGAACAGCTGTCTCCTTGGAGAAAAGAGATCAGTTTGGGTGAATTCTTTGACAAGTGTATCACCGATGGAAGGGTTGAGAGGGGTCACACAGATGAAGATCTTAAATATAACTTTAAGGCCAAAAGGGAAAAGAAATGAAAGAACATTTTGAAAATTGCTAGACTTGTGTGGTAAATGAAGCTAATGCAGAAATAATTCTTGCAGTGTGTGCTGAAAGAAAAGCACACAACCTCATCATCTTAGCAAGTGATGAACAGGCAATAGGTTGAGGTCTTTGCTTTTAGATCAAACTATACTTTTAGTAGTAAATTTAGCATTTATTGCTTATTACAAGCACATATGGTTTGTTGTTGGTAAAAATATTCATCACTCTGAATTATGGGAAAATACATAAAAATACCAAATTTGAAGACTGTGTTATAAATACTGCCCTGTTGAAAACTGGTGATCCTTGCTGCATATTCAGTGGAAGGGTAGTCATTGATTTAAGATGCAATCAATACATGTAAATTTGTAAGGCAGGTAACTTCATATTTTAAACTCTCTCTATTACTTTTTTAAACATGCAGGTGCGTTGATTGCATGTCTGGCTCTTCATCATATGCATTCCTGGTGCTTTCAGAGCCCAAAAGAAAGTTTTGGAAGGATCCCAGGAATTGGAGTTGGAGATGGTTGTTAATCATGAACTGGGTGATGGGCTTCAAATCTGGCTTCTTTAGAGGAACAGCTAATGTTCTTAGCTACTAAATTATCTCTTAGTCCCCCTTTTTTAATTTAAATTTTGAGTGTTTCATGCATGAATACACTGCATTTTACATCCTTTCTAATCTCTCTCCTCCTCCTCCAACTTCTCCCATCCACCCACTATGTCTGGCATTTCTTGTGTGTGTGTGTACACAAGTGCTTTTACATGTGTACACACACACACACTACTGAATAAATTTAGAGTTGCCCATAAATGCATGTGTCTAGAGCTAACCACTCACACTTTTTTAAGCTAGTGTCACTGCATCTTAACGTCTTCCTTTGCAGGGTTCTTTATCATTTGTTATTACCGTACTGAATTTCTCATCTAGAAAAGCCTAAGAACTCCTCCTGACATTCATAATGCGAGTAGATGACAACAACTAAAGAGCAGCCTTGAACCCTCTCTTGTGGAACCCAGCAATCTATTACAAGGGTCAGGGAGCTACAACTGGCAGGGCCAGATCCAGTGTTCTGTTTCATAAATAAAGTTTTATGGAAATGTAGCTGTACTCTTTCATTTACAAACAATCTATGGCTCCTTCCTCACCCAAATGGCAGAAGTGTATCTGTAGGAAAGGGAATTTATGACCTGTAAAGCCTAAAATATTTACTACCTGGTCCTTTACAGACCATTTGTGTCTCCTGCTAAATTGCCTTAACTTCTACTCTATATCTACTCTTCCTAATCTTTTTAATCTTTTCTTTTTCCTTAGAAGATACCTGGGTAAAACTTCCATTTAATGACTGTATGTTATCTTTTCTGGAGTACTCATCTAAGAAACAAATCTTTAAAAGCTGTAAAATAATGCTCACATTTGAATGACTTTTGTAGATAACAAACAAATTCAGAGACCAAATCATCTCAATTCATATTGGGAAGTAATAGCAAGCTGGTAGACAACAATTATTAAGTATAAATATTAGTTGTGAATATACAGCTCATATTGAGAGAGAAATTACCTAAAGTAACACAACTGGATAGGAAACAAGCATAAAACAGAAGTCTAGTCTAGTAGGATGACCAGCTCTACAGGTTCAGGGTACATCTGTTAGTCAATAAATGAAAAACACTATTATTCTTGTGCATGGGTCAGGTAGGTTCTCTTATTCCAAATACTATAATGAAGTTTAATGTAAGCAAGGTAGGCATTAACACCTCAGAGTTTTTTCCTAATATTCAATATATATATATTGAATATATATACACATATATGTGTATTTTATATATCATATAGTAATATACATATAGCTGTATATACATAAATTACTAATAACAATATATATATAATATGTATCTGCAAATTTGATCAATTCATAATAAGTATAAATAAAAGTAAAAATATTATAGTGTTATTTTTAGATATCTTAAACACCCTCTACAATATTTTGTTACTTATTTATTTTAATAGATCTGTACTCATCCTATTCCAAGGATGGAAAAATGTTTAAATATTCCTTAAATCATTCCTTAAAATGTTTAAGGCACTCACCTTTAGTGCCTTAAACAACTTACCCTCTTATTTTCTGAGAATCTCTTACTCACAAAAACAAATGGTTGCGAGCACAGTCTCTGAGGAAAGTACCCAATGATTCAAATGGAAGGCAAAGCAAAGCAGATTTTTGTTTTTCGGATGAGTTCTGTGTGTAAGGGAAGCGCAATTTTATTAAAGAGTGTATAATTGTTGTATAGTCATCCTAAAAATGGGAAACAACATCGATCCAAAACAATTTGTTTTTACATTTTGTATTTAATATGTATCACTGGCCATTTAGATTAAATGTGGATATGCTTTAAGGATTTAAAAAAATATGATAGACATTTTCATAATGCACATGAAAACTACTTGAGCGTGGGCCTCTGATAGTGACATGTCTGTTTAAGGAGGTTAAATCCAGCCACTCAGAAATAAGCTGGCCTTTGTCAGCAGGCACTTGACATTTGAATGCATCTATTCTCTGTGTTTTGAGGGGTCAACACAATAAAATAGCTGTCATTGAATCCTGGTGGTTTGGGAGGATATTACCAAAATGCTCCTTAGGTGTCTGATGCTGACCTTTGAAGGGGTCACTTTCACCTGAGTGACCTGTGAAATCTCATGGGCAAGCTGACACAAAGAATGGTGAACAGGCCAAGGAGCAGCTCCTGCTCGACTTTGTGCTTAACTCTTGTCTCCTCAGAGATATTGGCAGCCCCTTCAGAACTACAGCATGAACACAGACATGATACATTCATATTGATGTTCGTTTTCCCTTCCTAAATCAGAACCTCATTCAACGGCAGCAATTTTATGACACTCATTATTTTCATTGTTATCATTCCTGTTCAAGGTGGGTCATCAGTGTGATTACTATTTTTTAAAGAAATGGTAACAGTCACTTAAAAACCAATGCAGTAAACAAATCATTGAAACCATTTTAACATGTTATGTAGCTATTTACTAACTGAGTTTCTCCTAAGATGGTTTGACATGAAAAGATATTATAGAAATAAAATGTATCAATTTTTATTTCAAAATTACACTGTAACATAAACCACATAAAATTCAAAATAATTGTGGCAGTTATTTTCTTCTGGAGTGGCAATCCTTTAAATTTAGGATTTTTATAAAGGACATTAGTTAATTATTATTCTGTATAATTTAAAATGTCTATTTAGAACCCAAAATACCAAAGAATAATTTTAGGAAATTTTGTAGAACAGGTTTAATAATACAAAGCAAATAACAAACCAGATTGATGGAGAGGTTCACAAAGATTTGTGAGTAACTCCAAAATGGAAATCTTAAATTACAAGAATTTATAAATGAAATAAATGATGCTTTGAAAGAGGAGACAGTGCGATACAGGATAAAGTAGGATGTACTTTTGTAGAATATCTTGGTATTGTTTTATGCATCTGAAATATTCATATGAATATCTGACATACCCACACTACTGGCATCACCCTCCTTCCAATTTATTTCTTTCTCTTCCTATTCAACATGGTTTGGCTGTCATTCTTGGATTCTGTATTAACCATGTTTAAAAAACAGATAAATAAACAAAAAAATCTTAACCTATTTGCTTCAAAATCTGTAATACCAATGAGAGAAAGTTCTTCCAATATATATATATATATATATATATATATATGTATATATATAACTTTTCAATTTCTAATTGAAAAATTCATTTATAACTTGAAAATAATGGATCCACTTTTATCATATTGTTTTGAACACAGTGAATCTTTGCATGTCTTTTTATTTTGTTTGTAGTATCAAGGAGTTGACCCAGAACTCTGTACATGCTAAGCTTGCACTCTACCACGGAGCTATATCTCCTGCCCATGAAAACAGTGCATTTGTAATTGTCAGGGAACTTGAATTCCTGGTGAGCATTCTGACTCAAATGCAATTTATTGGAAGTGTTCAATTGAAATAAATTAAATGTAGAGGGAAAATATTTTTTAATTTATTTTTTATTTCTTCAAGTTACATCTCAATCACAATCCCCTCCCTACTCCCCTCTCCAGTCCCACCCTCCCACCCTCTTCCCCCTCAACCCCCTATCCTCTTCCCTTTCCTTTTTTTTTTTTTTGTTTAACGTATATCTTTTTCCTCCCAACAGCTCCCCCTTTTAGTCCAACAAATGGTTCTTTCTCTTATAACAATAAATACAATACAAAACAACAGAAATAATTAGGCCATAATTATGAGAGTTATTATGGCTTAGCATACATTCCCAATGTCCAGTCCATATGTATTTGGCACCTGACTTTAACATTCTACTATCTAACCATCTCCATGAGTTTAAAATTCTGTATCTAACTCAGCATTCATACTAATTTGCATCACAATTTTAAAAACATCTTCTTAGATCCAGAGGGAAAATTTTGGCAGGTAAGTACAAGCGGATAACAGTGTCTAGATTAATACATTAGGAGAGACATTAGGTTGGCATCATTTGGAACCTATCACATTCATAGTTTGTGTTCCTTCTTCATGTTTAACATCTACTTATCAATTTACAGGACATAACAGATTTGCTTTGAGTTTGACACAAGGGGGACGGTGAGTGTCACTGCAGTGAACACACCTGACAAAGCCCCTATCTCAAGGAATTAATCATTTTATATGAAGGTTAAATCAAGAAACAGGTTTCATTTATTTAAAAATATCACTGGTACATACAATAGATGCTTAAGATACCTATGTACCATGAGTAAAAGTTTGTAATTCCTGTATACTCATGATACACATGAGTATATTCATGATATGTATTAACATCACATTAAAATTTGTATGTTACAGGTATATTTAACCTAGTAATTAAATGACTATAGATTCAGAATGTTTTTATAGAGTCTAAATCATTCAATCTTTGCTTGTCTATAAAATAAGATTAAATTTGTAGAACTGTATCTTAAGGAAAATGTGAAAATATAAACTAACTCTGGAGCCTAGGCTGGAGATATTTCTTAATGGAATTTGTATGAAAACAGTGTTTCATTTCACTTCTAAGAGTCTTAATAAGATATGATGTAGAAAAATAGTATTGGATGATGATAACCAAGATGGCTACTCAATGACTAATAGGAGGGTAGCATACACAACATGGATATGCAGGTAAAAGGAATTATTTTTATTTTAGATAGTATAGAGTAGGCTAACATGAGATTCATCATACTACTCAGAATGGTGGCAACTTAAAACTTAAGGATTGGTTGTTTGTGGAATATTCCCCTTAATATTTTCAAATCATAGCAGAATATTTCCTATTGCCCCCACAGAATTTTAAGGCTATGTATATCTCTGAGGTCTTTAAGATATGATTTTTTTGGTTGGTTATTATTTAAGGAACACTAATTTATGTTGTATTTTATACTTCAAAATTGTAGTGTAGTTTGCTATGAACCACAGAATAATGAAATGACTTTTGTTTTGTATATCGAAGATTAAGGTGTGATTAATCTACCTATGTAAGTGCTCATGGACCTCTAACATTCTGATGGTGTGGGTAAAGGAAAAAAAATGTAATGTCTTGATTTAGCATGATGGATAATGTGTATTTTATGTGTTTTATAATTACCAATTAGCATGTAGAAACCAGTGCATGGCTTATAAAACTTCGAAGCAATCATTTTAAGCCTAAATAACATCACTTTTATAGGATATGGATGACACCTTACCTCCTGAGTGAATTTGGAGATGTATGTTAGTCCCCAATCACTATCTAAATATAAGACTTGGATGTGGGTCTTAATCCTTTTCCACAAAAGAATACCTTAAGCACTTAGAGCCATCAGATAACAACCAAGACGACTAAATTTCAGTAGCTCCTTGATACATTTTCTTTAAACTACTTACTGTTTTTTTTTTCTTTCTGCTTCTATTTTTTTTTGTTTGTTTGTTTAGAATATTTTCCTCTTTTTGCCCCCAGAGAAGGGCAGTGTGGAGAGAGAGCTGTAAAGTCTCTGGGTTGCAGGATAAATCCCGCTTGGCTGCCCGTGACTGCCTCATTTAGCAGCTGGCAGCACTGTGTAGCAATGCCCAGCACTCACTCTTACAGTCTTTTATGTAATATAATATATATTTTTTAAATTGATTGCAATTTTTTTAGCACTTTGGGGGCTGCTGGTGGTCTCCTTTTCAGGCTAAATAGACCAACTGCTGCTGCTAAAAGAGTTTATTCGACCACCCACACTCAGAGGCACAGCCCCCTTCTCCCCATGTTTCTCTGAAGTAGCAGTCAGCAAGGGCCTTGCAGTAATAACTGTGAGCAGCCTTCAGGCTCAGAAAAATGTCACAGCTTGATCCCTCGAGCCTCCAGTGCCCCCATTCAATCAGTGCTCAACTGCATGACGCACCCTGAAACTTAAATTGAAAGCCCTGGATTCATGGCCAAAAATATAAACTTCTCACAGGCTCTTCCTGTGGGGTTTTTGAAGTTCTTCGTTTGTGCATGGACAGTTACCTAGTCTCTTCTGCTGTCCCAGATAGCAAGTGAGTACAGCACAGCTGAGACAAGGACTGAACAAAGGCCTTGACAGGCACTCAGGCAGACTTAGAAACAACATTTTGAGAGACAAAAATCAAGGGAATAAATATAGTGAACTAATAATTGTTTCTGCTGTTAGAAGTTAGCATAGAAAAAAGTGTAGGCCGAATACTCAGATATATACATGCATTTTGATTCAGAATATGGATGTTCTGGCAAGAAATTACATCCAAAGACCTTGTAGATTTGTGTGATCAGGCTGGAATAAAGACACAGCTTTAATCCCTGCACTCAGGCAACACAGGCAGATCTCGTCACTCAGTTCAGCTGAGTCAGTTGGAACACCACTCAGCCATCAGAAACAAGGAGATCATGCATTTTGCAAACAAATGGATGGAACTAGAAAAGCTCATGCTGAGTGAGCTAACCCAGACCCAGAAAGATACACATGGCATGTATGCACTTATAACTGGATATTAGCCATATAGTACAGGATAACTATTCTTAAAACCCACAGACCCAAAGGAGCAGGAAAATAGCATAACTATCCTATGAGAAACTTTGCCCAAGCAGCAGATCAATCAGATGCTGAGATACACAGTCAAGAGCTCTGGGAGTCCAATATAAGAGAGGGAGGGATGAGGAATAGAGAATCCCAGAGGGGACAAGAACAACACATGAAGATCAACAGAACCAACCAACATAGGACCCTTGAGGCTTACAGAAATTTAAACACTAACCAAAAAAAGAAGAAAAAAACTTAGACTAGATCTAGACCCTCTATACATATATAGATGATAGGCAACTTAGTCTTCATACAGATCCCTTAGCAAGTGGGGGGAAGGTAGGCTTCTCAGTCATGGACTCTGTTGTCTCTTAGAGGGATACTTTACCCTAGCTGGGCTGCCATATTGGCTCTCAGAGTAAGACAAAGCTCTTTGTCCTCATGCATCTGATGAACTGAGGGGACTGATATATAGGGATATCCTAACCTGAAGAGAAGGATAGGAGGGAAAGGGGGAACAGGGTGGGAGGGTAGCACCAGGAGGGGTGGAGGGAGGGGGTTGAGATCAAGATGTAATTTGAATTAATAAATACATGTTTTAAAAAAGAACAGCACACATGAAGAAAGAGAGAGGAAGAGGTTTAACTGAAGAGTTGTACAGAAACAGGTTGAAGAGAGAACAAGCTAGACACAGGTGAGACAGAAGGAACCAGAGATAAGGACCTAGAAGATTAGAACAGGTTGCTAGAGTTAGTTTGAGGCCAACAGAGCAATTCAGTCAGAAGCTGAGTGAAAAACCAGATTGAATCTGTCAAGTTAGAGAGGAGTTTGACCCAGAACAACTGAGTTGAACCAGCCATCCAGAGTTCAGAAAGAAATAGAAAGGGTGAGCTTATTCAGCATTAAGTCTCAGAGGCTGAAAACATTGTAAGCCTGGATTAGATTGCACAGAGGCTAGAAGCTTCCAGGACTAGGCGTAGATTAGTATAGACAGTAAACCTCAGAGATGACAGTTACTACAGGTGAATAAAAGGTACCCTTACACAGACATAATTTCATAGTTTTTTTTAAATCTCAGAACTTTTACATAGGTATAAGTCTTTAAAATGGAAAGTAGGGACCACTCTTGGACCAAGCTTAAGTCAGAAAAATGAAGAAAGCAGAAATATACATGTATAATTTTAAGTGATTTTATCCCATTCCAAAGGAAAATGTGGCTCCCTAGAGGCTAACAAACAAAAAAACCCACAGCTCACTTTCCTAGCATGAGAGACCACTGAAGCATAATGCATACACCAAGGTCTTTTGCACACAAAAGAATGAACTGTTCATCACTAGTGGAGAGTTACAAGAATACCATCAGTATTAGAATCAGGAGTAGTGCCATGTTGATGACTTAAGCATGGTCAGGGTTGTCTATAAAGTGACCCCAATGACTCATGCATGGAAGGCACAGTTTCAAATGTAGGGGACCAGGGGAACTATTAATTTATTTGCCTATGTCTCGAAAGAGAGACCCTGTCTTGAAAAAACAAAACAAAACAAAACAAAATCCCATTCCTCAGTATTCTTTCAGAAAGACACACATGGTATGTACTCATCTCTTTTAGCCACACAGGATCCACATACCCAAAGAAGCTAAATAACCAGGAGAACCCAGGGGATGATGCTTTAAAAAGAGAATGTTTTAATTCAGAGGAAGTCACCATACTGCCAACACAACCAAAGGACCACCCAATGAAGACTATCATTGATTGTGAATCTCTTCTCAGAGAATGATAGGTTACAGGAGTTAACAAATAAAACTAACTGTCACAATTACTTGTACAGAATTTTGCCTATGATTTGAAACACAGACATAAACTTCTCCAGAAATCATAGACCTGTGGAAAATAACTGGAGTAGATAAACACATTCAAACTTTCTAGAAGCAAATATAACAATTAAAATCCTACATTTTAAATGTACAGGCTAAACACTGAGTCCTAACATGAATATAATAAATTACTCTTTATAGATAGTTAACTATTGTGACTAATTTGGTTTACTTATTTTTTTATTCTTTGATATACCTAGGCATCTTCTATTTATCTACTTTCCCCAAGTCCACACATCTAATTTGCTATTAACCTTACTACCTTTCCATTTCATGTTGGCTATGAACTCTGTGGTTAATCTAAATATGAAGGACACTTTATATTCTTCTGGCTGAGTACTGTCATGAAGAAATTATTATTAATCTACAAGTGATGGGGTAGTGTTAAGCATTCTAAATGTTTATTGGTCCTGTTTGCTGTCTGTTACTTAATTGACTCTGATTGGTTAAATAAACGCTGAGGTCTGGAGATTGGGCAAAGTTAGAGGTAGGTAGAACTAAGGTTCTCAGGCTTTTTGAGAGATACAGAGCATTTTGGGAAGAAGAAGGCCGGAGGAAAGCCAGGAGTAGAAAAGGAGGGCATGCCATGGGGTAGAATAAAGAAGACCCTTCCACGTGGCTTGGAACACTGGCTTAGTGTGGAGAATAACAGTCCAAAGTGACTTATGTATATATGGGGTTATATTTGGGTAATAGAATTATGAGCTAGCTTAGATGGGCTAGGATTATACAACCCAGGCCCAGGCTTGTTAGGATCCACGTGATGTCTGTGTGTAATCATTTATAGTGGCAGGTTAAGGATTAACACTGTTGAATCAATTAAAGATAATATAAATACTGGTTAAACAATTTAATTAGCTATTTTTTTTCTACAGTGTCATTTTCCAAAAGGTGAGTATGGACCTCTCAAATGACAATTGCCTCTTTTGGATGCCAAGAGTGTAGGAAAAGAATATATACTTTGTAAAGTCTATTTATGTACAAACAAACTGTCTATCAGAGGAGGTTTTGGAGGGGCAGGGGAGATGAGTGTATTCTAAGTCAGTGAAATTTACTCACTCTTTAATCACTTATTAAATTCTATTGAAATTTTTATTTAAATAAATGACAAAACAAAGTTTACTAAATTCAGATCTGTTTACCAAGGTCACATTATTGATAATTGTGATATTTGTCACTGAAAATAAATACTTCTGCTATAACTGGGATACACCTTTGTGTATTGTATAATTGTATAATTATACAACTGCATAATATAATTATACAATAATGTATAGTGTTATGATCTCATAATGTATGTCATTCAATTTCATAAAATGTGAGATGCAAAAATTGTTTTTCTTAAAACACTTATAATTTCTCAGCACCACTACGGATTTTGCAAGATTGATTTTCCTATAAAGGTTAGATTTAATATTAGAAGCAACAGTTTTCAAAGTTGTATGATATTCCACATTGTATGACTCATATGCAGAATGAAAGCTGTTATGAAGAGAAGATAATCTACTAAGTTAACAGCCAAACCTTAGACTCACTGATTCATGAGGTAAAGCAACAGTTCAAAAAGTTTTGAAATGCTTTGTTGCAGAAAAAAAGCCATTTGGAAATAATAAACTATGTTTTTAAATTTACTATGATTTCTTTACAGAAAGTGTCTTTGTTTGTGGTGTCCTAATGAGCAACACCAGTGAATTTTTTAAAATATTCTTGATCTATTTATTTTTGTATTCATATGGGTGTGGGAATGATTTACAGCACCTGCATTGTGAAAGGACAAAGTTTTGGAGTTGGTTCTCCTATTCCACCATATGGGCCCTGGGAATTGAACTCAAGTTATGAGGCTTGGTGGTAAGCATCTTTTATCTGGTGAGCCATCAACTCTTGACAAGAGTATATCTTCTTACATACAAGTGAGCATATTCACAGTGTTGAGCAAAAGACAGCAACTTTTTTGCTACCACTAGTGAAACAGCATTCTAAATTGAAATTGTCTCAAAAGAAAGCAGACCTAATGCAGCTGTCATTTTGGCCCTGGTTCAGTGTGCTGACCCACTGACACCTCAAAGATGATCTAGTCATGCAACATTCCAGCTTATGATCCATTAATACTTATTATAATTCAAGTCTAATTTTTCATGCAAGCCAGACAGGGACAGTTTGAGGGAGTTAGTTCTTTTCTTCACTATATGGGACTGGGGGGATTAGATTCAGGGCTCCAAGCTTGGTGGTATTGTCTTTATCTGCTGCACCATCTCACTAGTCTCAACAGAGTTTTTCTTGTTTGTTTTACCATTTTTAAGATTTAAAAAAAATACATATGGCTGCTGTATGATAATTCTGTCTTAGTTACTCTTCTGCTGCTACAAAGAGGCACCATGACAATGCCATTTTATTAAAAAAAAAAGACATCTAATTAGGGGTTTGTTTTAAATTTCTGAGGAAGACTTCATGATCATAATGGTAGGTAGCATGGCCACATACAGTCATGGTGCTAGAGGAGTAGCTGAGAGGTTATATCTGATCCACAAACTGTAGGCAGAGAAAGAGTAAGTCTGGGTTGCCACAAGCTTTTGAGAGTTTGAAGCACACCCCAAGTGACACACATCCTCCAACAAAGTCACATCTCCTAGTCCTTCACAAATAATTCCACCAACCGCAGAATTCAAATATATGAGCCTATAGGGGCCATTCTTATCCAAATCACAATACATTGTAAGACTGGATAAAAATATGTACATATATTACAGCTTAGATCACAGGATAGAAATATATATATATATACTATCACATACACCATATTACATATGTGTATATAGGTATATGTGTATGTATGTGTATAGGTGTGTGTGTGTAGTTGTGGTATATGTGTATATGTGTATGTGTGGTATATGTGTATATTGGTATATGCGTATATGTGTATATGGGTATATGTGTATATGCACTGGTCTTTGTGATCCAAAGTAGCAAGGTTTTTAGCCCTTTTGTGGCAGAGAGAAAATATTCATAGGTAATGAAAACTATGCTGCATTCTAATTAAACTTTATGGATATTGGAGAATAAGATACACAATTTCTTTCACACACACCCCCCCAAAAAAAAACAGTGTAAAACTGGAAAAAATGTCAGAATTAACATTTTCAAAATACTAGAAAGTAATTAAACCTTTTATCTAGTCAGGAGTCTATATTCTTCACCAAGAGATCAGACTCTAAGGCTGGGGAAGTTTGTAAAATTTTAACATAACCTGTTTCCATTCCATTTCAAAGCTGTACCATGCAGACTTACTTGATATTAGTAGCCTGCAGATACAGTGAAAACTACAGATAGCTCCTGCAGTACACTTAGGTAAGTTTGAAGTTCTGTTGTGGCTTTTCCCTAGAGAATTACAATTCATTAGCCTAGCTGTACCATACGCCAAACAATTTATCCTTGTATATAGAATGATTTATACTTTTCCTCAACTTTTAGGAAACAGTCATCAGGATACTGAAATGTGTTCTTATTCTGAGCAAAGGCTGGCTAGGGTAGTCCATCACAAATGTTTTCTAAGTTAATGAGAAATCAAGTTGCTAAGAGACAGGCAACATTTGCTTATCCAAATACACAGAGATAGATAGATGGTCTTCAAAAACCTCAAGGTATTTGTAGAATATGGCATCTAAAGATGATGTCTTAACTTAATATTTCTTGATATTGAAAAATGTCAGCTATTACAGCATCCCCATTCTACTATAAGTAGATGATGAGCACCAAAGGTTTTCCATTTGGAGATGGTTGCATTAGTGGCAAGCTAGTCAGTAAGCAAGAAAAAGCCCTTGCTTCAACTGTAGACAGAATCTTATCTGAAAATGACAAACTTGGAAGAAGGTAAGTCAACAGCCTGGCTCTGCCAAGACAGGATGGGAAAGTCCTTCATAATTCCTGCTTTACAATTAATGTCTGTCAGAGATACTGGGCCAAAAGATTGAAGATAGGTGCTCTAATGTATTGACAGAAATTGGGGACTGTCCAGGCAGCCAATTGTTTGTCATTTCTTAGTTTTAGAAGCTGCTGGCTCTGCACTTCCTGCTTATTCATATATATTTATCCTTCTCAGGTCTCTGATGTGGTTGAAGTCTAAATAATTATGGTCTCATAGTTAAGATTTAAGTTGTTTAGGAATTAAAAGGATGTTCTAAGTCTAAGAAGATTTTTTTTTAAGTTGGTAATGCAAGTTAGGATGGAAACTGAATTAAATATAGAACTTTAAACTCACCGAGATAGATAGATAGTAGAATATTATTCTACCAAAAGCAATATATAGATTCAATGCAATTCCTATCAAAATACCAACACAATTCTTTATAGTTGCCAAATACACATGGACTGGACATTGGAAATGTATGTTATACCTTATAATTTTCATAATTTTTGCCTAATTGTTCTTATAGTTTTGTATTGTATTTATTGTTATAAGAGAAAGGGCCTTTTATTGGACTAAAAGAAGGAGATATTGAGGGGGAAAAGATACCGTAAAAAAGAAAAGAGGATAAGGAGGGAGAGGAGGAAGAGGGTAGAAGGGTAGGACTGGGAGGGGAAGAGGGAGGGGACTGTGATTGAGATGTAACTTGAAGAAATAGATAAACTTTTAAAAAGAAAAGATTATCCCTGTATAATTGGAGAAAGAATTGCAATTTTCATGCCCTGAAATGATTGAAATATATGGTTAGAAAAATAAAAAGGAGAGGATGAGGAGGGCAGTGATGGCACATTGCTTTAATCTCAGCACTCAAAGGCAGGGGCTGGAGGACCTCTGTGTTCAAGTCCAGCCTAGTCTAAGAGAAATTTCAGGATATCTAGTGCTACAAAGAGAAACACTGTCTCAAAAAAACAAAAACATGCACAGAAAAAAAAAGAGAGAGAGAGATGGGATATGAGAAACTTGGAGCGACCGAGGGGTTCATGTGGTGTGAATTTATGATTTTATTGTTGGCAATTAGTGGAAGGAAAATTACTAATGGAATTTAGAAGTGATTGATTTGGAGCTAAGGATATGGCTCAGACCCTAGCTGTTCTTCCAAGGACATGGGTTTGTTTCTCAGTACTCATTTGATGCCTCATGTTACATTGTAACTCCAGGTCCAGAGCATCTGAAATCTTTTCTGACCTTTGTGAGTTTCTTCACACTTGTGGTTCATGTACCTAAACTCAGGCACATACACATAAAATGACATTGATTTAAAAATTAAATGAGTGGCTCAATTCCCAAGTCACTAAAACATAGCATGTGAAAAAAATTCTACGTGATGATAAATGAGTTAAAATTTAGATCAGATATTTAGTAGAAATTTATAATTTTGTAATAGGCAAAACTAAACCAAAGCAGAAGATTCTGATATTAGACTAAGCTTGGACTCTTCTGGGTTCAAGTTGTGACTTCTAATCTCAAGTTCCCTGCTGATGAAAAAAAAATCACATAAAAATTTAAAATGTTGAATCATGACAATGAGTTAAGTTTGGATTCTAACTGGGCCTGAGTCACAAACTCTATCCTTAGAGATTCTTAGAAATGTTTCCAAATGGAAAATAACACCATTGCACAGCAGAGACCAAAGTGTTTTATGATGATTTACAAGAAAGGACAAAATCAAAGAGAACGAAGAATGCATCAGGGAATGAATGGGCTTAAATGTGTAGAGATGTCTAAATTCTTATTAAGAAATGGGATGAATGAGGATGACATTGCTGGGTCGAATTTTTCTTAGATGGCGTAAAAAGAGTTAGGGTCACCTTGAGCTGGAGTCAGAGGCAATTGCGATTCACCCTGTATGTTTGTTGTGAACCAAACTCAGAACCTTTGCACGAGCAGTCAAGAGCCTGCTTCCCCATCTCTCTAACTCCTACTTGCTGTAGCTTTAATGAACTTACAAGGTTGCATTGTAGTGATGGCAATGATAAGACTGGTCACCCGTCACATGGGACAATGTCTCACAGTGTAAACCAGATGAGATCTAATTAGAAGCTCTGGTCTTAATCTCTGTCTTGGCAAATTACCCAATGTTATGAACATGAGTGAGTACAATGATCATAAGGTGAGAAAACAGTTGTGTTATTTCTAGGTTTTGAGGTTTCAAGTGAAAAAAAAATCATTATCATGTCAGAGATGTAGGAAACACCAACAAATGTATCGGCATACATGTTGTGATCAAAGAGGAAAAAATGGAAAAGAAAATATCTAAAGAAGCAACTGCTAGTATTTTCCTAATTTTGATGAATAACAGTGATCTGCTTATCTAGGGAATCTCACTGATTTCTAAGAAAAATCACATCATGATAACTTATAAGAAATGTTTAAAAGCTAAAAGTTTAATATTAGTGAAGAAACTCACTACTGAAATCCCAGAGAACAGATTTAAGAAACCTAGATGCATTGTAAATATGTGTGCAATTTCCAAAGAATGAATTGAACTATTACTAAAAAGAAATAACCTAAAGCAGCTTTGATCAGATTAATAAATGACTCTTAGAAGTAATAGGGGCTGGAAAGATGAATGATGATATGCTAAATATACTGGAAGATGACAAAGCTGTCCACCAAGATTCCTGTCTTCCAAATCTGAAGGGCAAAGACAAAAAAAAAGTGTCAAATTTCAAACAATTACAAAGGTTGTGGTTTAACATAATGTCCTGACAGAATACTGGGAATCCTATAAATTGAAAGACATTAGTCACCTTTAATTCTGTATCAATATACAAAGATCTATTCAAATGTGGCTAAATATACTCTTAATTTTGTATCAATATACAAAGATCAATGCCTATGCTAACCAATACAATCTTAATATTGCATCCATATACAAGGGTCAATACCATTGTGGCCAACTATAATCTTAATTTTGTATCAATATGCAAATATCAATACAGACGTAGACCAATACAGTCTTATTTTTGCACAATAAACAATGGTTAATACCACTTTAGCTAAATATACTACTAATTTTGTATCAATATGCAAAGGTATAAGGGCATATTCAATAATCTGACCCTTCTTCTTGGTCCTTCCTGTGCTATGTCTATGTCTCAATTTTTCTCAAGTCTGTGCATTCCTACATAGGAGATAAAGAATTAAAGGTAACGCTTCCTAATGGTATCATACCTAGAGATACTTAAAAATGAAATGTGAAGCTCTGGCCTCTTGATACCAACTGTCTTAAACTGTTTAGGATAGTTAAGAAAAACAAACTCCTAGTCATGCATGCATGTCACCTTGTTGGCTATTATGACAGTCTATCACAGATATTCTCTAAGCTACTCAGTAATCAAGTAGTTAAGAGACAAGCAACATTTGCTTATCTAAATACAAGAGATGGATAGGGCATCTTCAAAAACCCCAAGAGATCTGCAGAATATGGCATTCAAAGATGTGGTCTTAAATTAAGATTTTTTTTGATATCGTGACATATCAGCTCCTGACAGCACCCCGTATTCTACTCCAAGTAGAAGAAAAGCATCGAAGAATCTCCAGTGTGAGATGGTTGAATTAGTGGCAAGCCTATCTCTTGGCATGTAAAAACTCCTTGCTTCAACTGCAGACAGACTGCTGTCCAAAAAGGACAAAATTTGGTAGCAGGGAAGTCGACAGCCTAGCTCTGCCAAGACAGGGTAGGCTAGTCCTTCATAATCCCTGCTCTACAATAAATTTCTGTCAGAGAAACAGGACCAAAAGGCTTAAGACTGATGCTGGAATGTATGGAAAGAAAATGGGAACTGTCCAGGTAGTCACTGGTTTGTCATTTCTTAGTATTGGAAGCTGCAGGCCCTGCACTTCCTATATAATCAGATATATTTATCCTTCTCAGCTCTCTGAGGTGGTTGAAGAATAGACAGCTTGAGTCTCATAGCTAAATTTTGAGTTGTTTAGGAATCAAGAGGGCGTTCTAGATCTAAGAAGATGGTTATAATAGTGATGCAAGTTAGTATGAAAGCTAAGTCAGTTATAGAACTTTAAACTCATGGAGATGGTTAGAAGGTAGGTTAAAGTCAGGGGCCAAATATGTATGAACTGGACATTGGGAAGGTATACTGGGCCATTTAACTCTCATAAATGTGGCATATTTAATTCTGCTTTTTTATATAGAATTTACTGTTATAAGAGAAAGAACCATTTGTTGGATTGAAAAGGGAAGCTGTTGGGGGGGGGGAGAGGGTGGAAGGGTGGGACAGGAAGAGGGAATAGGGAAGGGTTTGTGACTGAGATGTAACTTGAAGAAAAAAAAATAAAGTACTTATATAAAAAAATACATAAATGTTCCTGAAAACCCGTATTCAGAAATAAATTTTTATAAATATCAAAAAAAGAAAGACATTAGTCAAAACCTCAAGTCCAAAATAAAGAACATTAGTAAAGGTAAATGCATAGATAGCCATAATTGCTATGAGAATGTATTCCATTCTTATAACTAATTCCCTTCCAGAGTTCAAAAGAAATAAAGGGACTGGGGAAATGGTTTGGCAGATGGGGGAGGAGACTTACTGTGAGCCTGGCCACCTCATTCAATCCTGGGGACCATGTAAGGTCAGGACAAGAGAATGCACTGCACAGAACCATCCTCTCATATTCACCATATGTTGGAGCATGAACACATACCTCTGTGCAATAGTAATAAATATGAATTTTTAATGAATAATTAAAATCTATCTATGTGAATAATATAGAACTATGTAATTAGTATGACAACCATAATAAAGGAGGACATGGAATAAAATATACTATCAGTGGATTTATAAACAAACCAGTTTTAAACAAAACTGGTAGCAGTCTGAAGTACTGGAAATAGGTTGTTATTTTGGTGGTAATAACTAGGATAACCTTGAAGAAATGACCTACATTTAACTCTCCTATTCCTTAAAACACCATGGCCAAGTTGTCACTTTCTAGTTCTCTGGCTTTCATGTGTGTTCAAGTTAAACACACAAAACAAAAGACTCCAAGATAGACTTTGTATATGCATGTGTGTGTGTGTGTGTGTGTGTGTGTGTGTGTGTGAGAGAGAGAGAGAGAGAGAGAGAGAGAATACAGCTCTTTCATTTCTGATTTTATGTGCCTTCACTCAGTATAATGTTTTTCTAGTTTCATCCATTTACTTGAAGCTTTCATGATTTCATTTTTAAAGATGCAGCTCTTATCCTTGGTCAAAGAAGGTTCTTTTTGCAGTGACAACAGTTAATACAGAAATTCTTCACTAGTCAAAGTGCTGAAGGTAAGTGACTGTGAGCACTCAACCCTAAATATGCTTGCTGTCTATATCAACCACCCCTTACTAAGATTCAGGGAGTATCATGCAAAAGGGACAAAATAATGTAAAAACCAAAGAATTCACAGAATGCATGTGATTATTGTCCTTTAGATGTGCCAGGGATGTTGCATACGCTTACAATAGCTGTGGCTGTCTTGCATGAGATCATGCAAAGTAGTCAAAACTGCAGAACTGATGCAAGAGGAGCTTCTAAGTTCTCAGCCTTACCTGTGTTCTACTGGTTAGATGATGGATGCTGGTGAAGGAAGGGTTATTTTTATTTGAAGTAGTGGGTACTGGTAGGTTGGCCACATACAACTAAATGGTCTTATACCCATATGCATACAGATGGTACTAATTAGATTCTATGTGATATTTTATATATATATTATATATATCATAGAATTATATATTATATATAATTTAATATATATGGTATAATATAATATATATACATATATAAGATAGTGAGAAGAGGGGGAAACACTCACAGATGTTAGAGGGGGAAATATGATCAAGATGCATTGTAAACTTATGTGGAATTTCCAAAGAATGAAGTGAACTATTACTAAAAAGAAATAACCTAAAGTATATAATGAAAAGAGGGAAAAGACACACAGAGTGTAAAACAGGTGTATTTTTGATCTTAGTAATTATATTAAAAGAAAAGTTTTAACACTCCAAATGAACATTAGAAATGGTAGAATAACTCAGGCCCTAAGACCAACCATCAACAAACTGGATCTTATGGAAATGAAAAGCTTCTGTAAGGCAAAGGACACTGTCATTAGAACAAAATGGCAGCCTACAGATTGGGAAAAGACCTTCACCAACCCCACATCTGACAGAGGGATAATATTCAAAATATATAAAGAACTCAAGAAATTAAACATCAAGAAACCAAGTAATCCAATCAAAAATTGGGTCCAGAGCTAAACTGAGAATTCACAAAAGAGGAATTTCAAATGGATGAGAGACACTTGAAGAAATGTTCAACATCCTTAATAATTAGAGAAATGCAACTGAAGACAATTCTGAGATTCCATCTCATACCTGTCAGAATGAATGAGATCAATATATCAAAAGATAGCACATGCTTGTTAGGCTGTAGAGAAAGGGGAACACATTGATGGTGGGAGTGCAACTTGCACAACCACTATGGAAATCATTCTGGTGATATCTTAGAAAACTTACAATAGCTCTACCTAAAGAAACAGCCATACCACTCCTGGGCATATATCCAACAGATCCTTCACCAAGCCACAAAGACATCTCCTCAAATATGTTCATAGCTGCTTTATTTGTAATAGCTAAAAACTGAAAATAACCCAGATGTCCTTCAACTGAAGAATGGATTTAAAAAAATCTGTGGTACATTTACACAATGGAATATTATTCAAATATCAGAAACAAAGAAATCATGCAATTTGCAACCAAATGGATGAAACAAGAAAAGCTCATCACGAGTGAGCTAACTCAGACTCAGAAAGATACACATGCCATATATTCACTTATAACTGGATTTTAGCCATATAGTACAGGATAAACATACTACAATCAATAGTCCCCCAAAACCAGGAATATGGACTTGGTTACCTGTTATTGTGATACTCTACTCTAGTGGAATGCCATGTATGCCCCCTGTGCAAGAGGAAGCTCTTAGACCTCATGTAACTAATGAACTTACAGGCACAGATTCATGGAGGCACCCCATACCAGAGGGGTGGGATGGGTGGGATATGGTGTAGCAGATAGGACTGGGAATGGGTGGAGGAGGGGGCAGTAATGGAGATGTAACTTCAGTAATAAATATATGTTTAAAAAATGGTAGAATATATTTTCAATGACTTGATCCACAAGGACCATCACACAACTGAAAAACTCTGGAATTGCTGAAGAGGCAAAGAGAAAACAGGCAAAATAAAATGGGCAAGAACTGTCTATGATGGAATCTATTAGTAATTAATTATTAGTAATCAATTATTAGTAACAGAAATGATTCTAAGAATTGATAAATGGGAAAGCACAAAATTATAAAGCTGCTAAACAACAACTAAAAATGATCACCAAAGAGAAGCCACACTCTGCAGAATGAACAAAAATGTTGTGAGCTATGTTACATACTAAGTTAAATATCTACAATTTGTAGAGAAGTGTAGGAATTAACCCTCAAACTTCCCAGTCAATAACTGTGCTAATTAAATCAACAGATAATTTTCAAAAGAAAACTCACAAAAAGTCAATAAGTATTTTTTAAATTTTTTGTGACATTTTAATTTTTTGCAATATTTATTTATTTCTTCCTATTATATCTCAATCACAGTCCTCTCCCTCCTCCTCCCCATCTCATCCTCCTCCTCTCTTCCCTGTCACCTTCCTTTCTACTTTTTTTGGTTGTGAGCCTAGCCTTTAATGGCTGAGCCATCTCTCTAGCCCCCTTTCTGCTTTAAAAAACATAAATTAATGTGTTTCTTTTTTTAAACTCCATCAGGTAAATACCTCCCCCTTTTATTCCAATAAAATGCTCTTTTTCTTACAATAATACTCCAAGCAAATGATGAGCATTGAAGAATATCCATTTGGAGATGGCTGCATTGGTGGCAAGCATATCACTGGGCAAGACAAAGCCCTTGCTTCAAAACTGTAGACAGAATGCTGTCCATAAAGGACAAACTTGGAAGCAGGTAAGTCAACAACCTAGCTTTGTCAAGACAGAGTAGGCAAGTCCTTCATAATTCCTGATTTACAATTTATGTCTGTCATATATACTGGGCCAAAAGTTTGAAGATAGATGCTCCAATGTATTGAGAGAAATTGGGGACTGTCCAGGCAGCCAGTTGTTTGTCATTTCTCAGTTTTGGAAGCTGCTGGCTCTATACTTCCTGTTTATTGTTATTATGTATTTATCCTTCTCAGGTCTCTGATGTGGTTGAAGCCTAGATAGTTGTAGTCTCACAGTTAAGTTTTAAGTTGTTTAGGAATTAAAATTATGTTCTAGGTCTAAGAAGAAGTTTTTTTTTAAGTTGGTAATGCAAGTTAGGATGGAAACTCAGGTATAAGTATAGAATTCTAAACTCATCAAGATATATAGATAATAGAATATTAATGTTAGTTGCCAAATACATATGGTCTGGAAATTGGGAATGCATCTTACCTTATAATTTTCATAACTGTTCCCTAATTGTTCTTATTGTTTCTTACTGTGTGCATTATATTTAGTGTTACAAGAAAAAGAGTATTTTTAAACATGTATTATCCTTATTCACTAGGAAAATAAAAATTAAAATTGCTCTGAGATCCCATTTCTTCCCAGTCACAAGGGAAAACATCAAAAAAAAGACATAGTAACAAATACTGATAGAGTGAGAAACAGGAGCACTTAGTCCCTGTTGATGAGACTATAAATTTCTCAAGCCACTATGAAAATCAACATGGAAGTTTTACAAGAAACAAAAAAAATGATCTACCATATAACACAGCTAAACTATTCTGGAGCACATTCTAAGAGGGCAAAAGGATTCTAAATACCATCACAGAGATACCTAAAGATGCATTTATTGCTGCAACAATGAACACAGTTGGGAAATAGAACTATCTAGATATTCATAAATAGATGAGTGGGTAAAGATAAAGTGAAATAGGTTACATGTATGTGTGTGTGTGTTTGAGACTTAGTTTTTCATCTATAACATAAATGAAATCATGTCATCTACAGGAAATTTAATGGAATTATTATAAGATCAATTCTTATAAGGAAAGCATTTAATTGGGAATGACTTAGTGTTTCTGAGGTTTAGCTCATTACTGTCATGGCAGCATGCAGGTGGACATGGTGCTTGAGAAGTAGCTAAGAGTTCTACAACTGGATAGACAGGCAACAGAAAGCGAATGCTGCACTGGGAGAAGCTTGAGCATCAGAGACCTCAAAGCCTGCCTATAATGACACACTTCCTCCCCAAATACCACACCTACTCCAGCAAGGCCACATCTCCTAATATTGTCATTCTCTGTGAGTCTGTAGGGGCCTTTCTATTTCAAATACCTGCATATGTTTATATATGTGTGGGTATATATTGATCATGAAACTGCATGTTTGATATGAAAGTGGAAAAGATGCTAGTATAAGGAAGACAGAAACAATGTGGGGTAGGGTGTGGTGAGATGGAGGAGAGTCGGGACGGATGATCAACAAAAAAGTTATGTTTGAAGATACAACAATCAAATGCTAATTTATAATATAAAAGGAGTAAAGTAAACTGAAAAATCTATCTATATGATGTTTATATAAAACAAAATAATACAAATAAAGTGAACAATTCAGAGACCAATAATAAACTAAGAAGAGCTGGGATAGGTACACAAAATAGATTTTTATAAACAAAAATTGTTATTAAATTTAAAAAGGTACAGTTTTCATCTAGAGTTTGGTTAATCCATCTAGAATTGGCAAAATGTTTAAGTGCACATGCAAATGCACACGTACATGTGCACGCGCACAAACACACACACACACATACACACACACACACACATACACACACACACACAAGTCCAGAAAAGACCTGAAGAAAAAAATTGTTAAAATCAAGGAAAATATTAAATATCAAGCAATCAGAAAGATACAGTTCAGTACTCTATATCCAATAGTGGATAGAGAAAGATGGAAGACTAACAAGTTTCTAAACACCTCACTGACATAAACACCCAAATAGGCTTTCAGTCATTCATAGACAAACCCAACCAAACACAGCAAAATATGCATCCAGGTACACATGAACTGTAACTTACGATAGCTTAATATTGCGTTAAGAAAACAATTCTCAATATAGTAAAAGATGTAGGATCATACAAAGTATGTTTCTGACCAAAATGGAACTATATTAGACATAAATAAAAGGTATTTATAAAATCCTAGATATGTGGGATTTTATAGTAGAAAATGGTTCAAAGAAGAAATCTAGTGGGAAGAAAGAAATCATTTGCAATAAATGAAAGCCATTTATTTAAAATACATAAAAATTATAAAGTGATTTGAAGGAAAATGTGTATGCAAATAAAAATAGAAATATATAAATGTTCAATATAATTAAAAAGATAATGATATAGGAAAGTTATATTCAATCTATTATTATGTGTAAAATAAAAGTAAATATTTATACTTAAAATATACTCATTCATAATATAAAGGGAAAATATGATATCACTACCTTAAACTTTAACTTCAGAAATGAACAAGCAGAGCAAATTGTCTCTTAAAATGAATACATATGTATTTATTAAAAATTAATAAAGAATATATATATATATATACACACAGGAAATCAACCAGTTTGAAAATTGACAGTTTAAAACAATAAAATATAAAGCCTGTAGGTATGGTCACTAAAGGAGGGAATATATTTAAACTATTAAAACCAGGAACAAGAGAAGGAAAATAACCACTGTTATCACAGAAATTGAATTATAATGGAATGATTTCAGTTACCTGGCAACTTCAACAAATATACAAAGACACGTATTAGGTGATGGTATCTGTGAGGGATGAGCCATGGTGAATGACTTTAATGAGTACAGCATTGTTTAGGATAATGAAATATTCTGGTGTAGATGGTGATTAAAGTAAGGCATAAAAAGCACTGAGTTGCACACTTTCAAAGTCCAAACTTTATAACAGCTAAGTTTCATTTCAATTTTTTAAAATCCCAAAATATATATTCTAATGAGTTAATAAGCTTGATGTTGTCTGTATTGTTTTGTCTGTATGCAAATGTCTGTTATTAAAATGAGGATTTGAACAAAGACAGTGACAAGAAGGTAGAAGGGAAAGAGGAGGAAAAGGAGGAGGAGATGAGGGGATGATGTTTGGATGGGTGTATGTGTGTGTGTGTGTGTGTGTGTGTGTGTGTGTGTGTGTGTGTACACATTCATGTAGGAGAGCAATGACGTATGTCAGGTCATGTGAACCATGGTTAGATGATACATTAGGTATTGACTTCAATTACAACTGCATCTCAGACAAGGTGTCTCTGTGGGTCACCACTGCTTACAGAAAGATCACTGACGCAAGCAAGCTGGTAATTAGTCACCTGTCACACTTCCTACCTTTTTACAGCAGAGTGCTGGATTACGATATGTTCACTACTGCATCCACCTTTTATGTGAGTTCTAGGTGTCTGAATTCTGGTTGTAAGGCTTGTAGGAAAAACACTTTAATTCTGACCACTACTCAGGTAATAAATATTTTATGAATTGCTTTTTCACCATGGATTTCAAGCAAAGATTTAAATATATAGATCAAAGTATCTTTAGTAACCTCTGTTATTATTTTTTTTTGTGTCAAAACTCTAAATGAAAAGTATCTATTTCTTTATGTATCTAGTATCTAGTTCTTTATGTGAGGTGTATAAGTGAAGAAGGTTCAAGGAGAACTGTTCATTCATAGTAATTAAGATCTAAATCCACATGTGAGTTTATAAAAATGTCAACCTTTCAATGTAAACCTACATTTCCATGAAAAGTAAAGCTTCAAATTGAAAAAAAAAAACTGATATTCCAGTTGTCAACATAATTTTTCACAGCCATGGTGTGAGATATTAAGTTTATGAGCATAGAATTTTAATAAATATATTTCCTGTTGTGACCCAAAACCATGAGTTGATTTTTTTAACTGAACAATATCTATTTTCATAGTCTCATCATTTTGCAGTGTATGCAGTTCTCAGGTCTGTAACCGAACTTTTAAATTATTATTTAACATTTATTTCTTACTTACTAAATTCACTTATAACAAACACCAACAATTTCTTAACTATTAATCCTATAAATTCCTACAACCCCTTTAACCTATCCACTAAACCTATTGATAATTATAACAACTACTTTCATAACCTTTTAGAATGATACAGTCTCTGGGGCAGATCCTCAGTCGTCAGGAACACAGTCTTTGTCGTAGATTCTTTAACGCACTTAGCAGTCCTTTTTCTGGATCTCTCAGATGCAGGTTCGTCAGGGTAAGTTGGTTATTGCAGTCTCACCTTAAATAAGGCTTCATGCTTTCTTCTCTGTGGGAGACCCCAGCCATCTGCAGGCCAACTTACTTCTTTTGAATCAGGAACTCAGCTGCTCTGCCTCAGTCCTTAAAGCCAGGCACAGTTTCCTTTAGGCCACTGTTCGGACAGATCAAACCCCTCTAGGCAAAAGCTGAGCCAAAGGGTTTAGTCCTTGGCCTTTTGGTGTCTTGCTCAGGCTTTCTTTGCTCACCAGCTTCTTTCTGCTTCAGGGAAATCTGGCCATCAAACGATGGCCAGCACTTTTTTCAGCAGGACTCTCGGAGCTCTCTAGCATCAGGGGCCTCTTCTACTTCTGGGCTCCATGCACTGTCCTTAAATAGGAGGAACTCTGTTTCAGCTTAATTTGGGCTCCGCACACTTAGCAGCTGAAAACAATGTCAGGCCAGATACTTTGTTTCTTTAGGTCTATTGAGTCTTTCCTGTTTTTCCTGACTTCAACCTTGTTTTTCAGTCTATTGAGTCTTTCCTGTTTTTCCTGACTTCATGCTGATAATGCTCTTCAGGCCCCGAATTAAGAGACAGTATCAGAAACTCCTATATATTTTCTAAATCTAATTTATCTAACTCCTACACATGTCAACTCAGCCTTTGTTCATTTTATGTTTTCCCAAAATGACATTCCAAATATGTATACATACTTAGAAATAACATGAACAATAACAATAGTAAATAAGAGAAAATATGTATTTTGGGTTTCTACCAGTTTGGTTCCATGTTTTAAAATTCCAAAAGGCAAAGAATTTCACAGGTGACAGAACACAGAAAGCAATCACATATATACATATATATATATATAATAGATCAATTATATATGTGTGTGTGTTTGTATGAACAATATATATATATATATATATATATATATATATATAAAACCTCTCAGTATTAAAATGAAGGATAAAACACAGACTATAACGAAAGGATGCCAGAGCTCACAATATATAGCAAGCAATTTCTTTTCATTTTTGTATTAAGTGAACTATAATATGAGGCCTCAGTGCTGTTCCATGAAGAATACTATGGTACATGCTCTTATGTTGCTGTATTTCTCTGCATTTGCCTTGTGAATAATCTCAGAAATTTAAAATACCTGCTACCCAAATGCATTTATCAAGAATCAGTAGTCGGTATTTAGTTCACTTGGGCATTTATCAACCTTTACAAAGAAACTTATCAGAATAATTTCTTCTAACCCTTTAGTAGAAGTTCATTTTTGAAACTCGTGATTAATTTTTCATTAATTTCTTTGTGAGCTATTTATAGTTCTGGTAATGCTTAATTGTAAACACTTTGATATTTGGTTACATTTTACTTTTATTTTAATGAATCTTAAAGAATTTTATCTATTATGTGATATTTCTTATTTGCAGTAATTTGCTTAAAGTAGGTAGGGACCAAAATTTCTAATGGAGAAATAATAAATATATTTCACTCTAACGTCAAAATAACAGGAAGTCAGGAAAATTTTCTAGCTTTCAGAATTTTGTCTCTATTTCCACATGTTCTATAATGTACACAGTACTGTTTGTTCTCACTCAGGTTTGTAGAGTAAATATGCTTCTTAATAACTAAAACACAAAAGCAAAAACTTCCTAGAAATAACTGGTTATTTTTCAAATATCAAAAGACCCCTGATATGTAGTTTTAATTTTACCTTGCATGATATTAGCCTATTTTTTCTCACAGCAATGTTTGGTTATGAACAAACCTTCATGTAATACATTATACTTTACTAATATTCTAAAAAGTGAACATATTTTCTTCCTAACTTATTTCAATAACTTACTCAATATTAAGTCAAAATTTTAATTCCAATCTATTAGTATCAGCAATGAATATCAACGTTTATAGATAACATAAGGTCCTATCATCTCCCTGTCTTCATTCATTTCTTTCCAAATTCATACCATTCTTCAACTTTACTTTTATAATTTTTCATTACATACAAAAGCTTCCTTTTCTTTGATCAATGGTATTACTTAAAGAGTGGACACAGTAATTACAAACTTTGAGGCAACATACAGAGTTGGGCAATTTGGACTGTATCTACACTGAGTATGAATTGATGTTTACATCCTGCTAAACATAGGACTACCATAGATGGCCATTAAACTGAGGGCACTGCTGACACAGGGAAATGTTTGTCCTAAGAATTACACTGTTGGGACCCTACACTTGGTGTTACACTAATAATCACTTGTACAAGGCGATTGATTTTATTAAGCATTTTCTTCCATAGTTATTCAGTCTCTCTAAAATGGTTTCTTTTGGAAGGCATAAGGGTGTTTTGTAGTTGCTGCTGGATTTTTAGGGGGGTTTTGGGTATTTTTTAAACCACATTCTAACTCTATAACAATGTACTGAAATCAAAATAGATGTGCATGTTACAATGATTGTGTGCAAGTTCAGTAGCTCTCAAGCAGGGAATACACCATATGGGTGTCCAAATATACCAATTCTGTTTTTCCAAGGTTTTATCATATTTAAAAGATACATTTTTGAACATATGTTTCAAGACTATGCAATTAAAGCAGAAAGTAAATGTGAAATCTGTCATTATTAGTTGACTTAAATATTTTTATATGCCTGCTAACCCCATCCCTTGTCTTTTCACCTAGAGGGTTATCCTAATCATTTCTATTTAATATTTCCTCTTCTCTTGTTTTTTGAAAAGCTTCTTTTAATTCTGCAGATAAGGTTGCAGGCAGGGTTAATATTTTCACTAGGATTTTATAAAATTTCATGTTATCCTTCTGTCCCTTTCCCTCAGCAGCTGTCATAGTAAAGTAAAGTAGCCTTATTTTCACAAAAAAGCTTAATTCTGTGGCTTTAGTTATAGAGACAGAAAGCAAACTGATGCAAATGGAAATTGATTCTTTTTTCTTTTGTACCCTTCGAAATAGAAGTGTGTTCTCTTAGATGCCTGATGAATGTGAAAATTTTCCCACACTGCTCTACGTCATTCCTCTAGAAACTTTAAGATTCTTTAAAAGTATCTACAAAATTAGGTGAAGGGTAAAATTATGAATTTCCTACTTGGAAGAAAGTGGCTTAAATTCTATCCAATTATTTGCCATGACAACCAGCTAAACACAAAAGGGCTGGAATGGATGTAGAGTACAGGCTCTATAATCATCACTGTATGTCCTTCAAATCATGGATATGCAGCACCACCATCCCCGGCTACTTCAGGGCCATAAGCCTACACTGTAATTACATGCTTCGGAACACTCCACTTAAGTGCATCAATAACATAGTGAGTGAACATGTTCTTTAATTCTGCACCTGAAAATGAAGAAAAATAAAGAAAATATCTCCAGCAAAAACTGAAAAGGAAGACAAATAAATTAAGCAGCCAAATTATTTTTAGCTGTTTTTGTGAGATAACTATCTAAAATTCAGATGCTTATTAATTCAAGGCTTTCCAAAAATGCAAAACTATATCTCTGTCTATGTGAATATCAGGTTAGGATATAATAATGCAGAAGCTGAAAACAAAACAGAAAATACCCTGTTTAGCTGGATGTTTTATATTTAATGTAGCAATTTCTACCATGTGTTATAAAACTCTAGGGCATTTTTTTTTAAATTTTAGAAAATGATAATGTCTAAATACTGTTAGTAGATTTAAATAATAATGCATACCAATGTCAATACTTCCAACATAAATGAAAGATGAACAAGTCACAATGTTAAGAAAATTAACAAGTCACAGTGTTACAAATTTGTACTGACCAATATGAGTCACAGATATCAGAAAGAGGCATTTATGCCTTTGTGTTAGTGTGTTTAGTTTATGAACTAGCAATTTACATTATTTTCTCAGAAGTGAAAAATTAATATTTAGTTCAATCAGGTAGAAAATGGGCCATGAAAACTTTAGGGAGAAAAAGGTTTTTAAGAAAAAGGGTTTTTTTTATACAAGCATGAGCAGTATAGTTAAGTCCAATTTTAAGTTCAATGAAATTCAATGTCTAATTCCCTGGAATCGTAAATTTATTCTAAAAACAAAATATGTTTGAGTGAATAATTTGCTATATTTTGCTGAAATTCAGAAAGCTACTTATTAAAGTTATGCAAACAACATTGAGATATTTACTACTGTAAATAAAGTTTCTTAGTAGTTACTTTATGCTTCTTCAGTTAAAAAACATTAAGATTGATGCTGTAATGTATGGAGAGAAAATGGGAACTGTCCAGGCAGCCACTGGTATGTCATTTTTTAGTTTTGGAAGCTGCAGGCCCTGCACTTCCTATATAATCAGATATATTTATCCCTCTCAGGTCTCTGAGGTGGTTGAAGAATAGATAGCTAGAGACTCATAGTTAAATTTTGAGTTGTTTAGGAATCAAGAGGGTGTTCTGGATCTAAGAAGATATTTTTAAAATTATGAGGTTAGGTAGTATGAAAGCTGAGTTAGATATAGAACTTTAAACTCATGGAGATGGTTAGATAGTAGAATGTTAAAGTCAGGTGCCAAATACATATGGACTGGACATTGGGAATGTATGCTAAGCCATATAACTCTTATAATCGTGGCCTATTTATTTCTGTTGTTTTGTATTGTATTTATAGTTATAAGAAAAAGAACCATTTTTTTGGACTGAAAGGGAGAGCTGTTGGGGGGAGAAAGAAATACCTTAAACTGAAAAAAAAAGAAGGGAAGAGAATGGGAGGTAGAGGGTGAGGAGGGTGGAAGGGTGGGACTGGAGGGGGGAGGAGGGAGGGGATTGTGATTGAGATGTAATTTGAAGAAATAAAAAATAAATTATTTAAAAAAACATTAGAAACGAAAAGCAAACTTTTGTAGGGGGTGAATATTTTATGCAAGCAAGCACTGCTCCACAAATATACTCGATGTAAAATACATCTTTGTATGCTGACTTCAAAAACATATCTGCTATTCAAATTTAAAAAAAAAAAAAAAACTTGCCACGATTTGAGACTATCCTGTAAACCAGGTAAAATTCTACATTTATAAACAAAATAAAAGGAATTTACCAAGTTGCCTGAATATAGTGTGGTAGATTTTAAAAGTACTTGTACCAGAGTAATTTTTAATTTTTTCTTTTAATTATATATTTTCAAATTGATGAGCATGTTTTAATTATTACTCAATCCACAAACATAAATCACATTTATTTTCCAACTCACTTCTTTTTTTTTTCTATTATAAGCCTTTTATTAAGAAAGCTAAACATAAATTATGGTAAAGAGTCTTTGGCTGTAAGATAGTTTAAATGGAAACAATCCAGTTGGAGGGAAATTAATCTACTTTCCTAAAATAGAGGCATATTTTTCACTGAAAACAGAGCAGGATCTTGTTATTTTAAAGAGGGTCTTTAGCGTCCATGTATACTTACAGTGTTAGAATAACCAGTATCGGGTGGGCAAATATGGCGGCGACCTACACTGACGCATTTTAAACTCAGGGAAAAAAGAGTCATAAAAAACACAGAGTTATTGGGCACTGTGCAAAAACCGGAGGGGCTAGACACCCCGGGAACATTCACAGCTACCAAAGGACTGTTAAAAGTCCCAGGGTAAGGCCTTCCCCCCCCCATCTCTCGCAGACTCGGAAGCCACCAAACCCGGGATTCGGGAACTCCCATTTGGAGAGGCGCCAGGTAAGATCGACCCCAACTCACAGCAGGCAGAATCAGAGGCCACTTGGCGATCGATCACTAACCTACTGGGCTCCCCACACCTCAGGAATAACTTATAACCACTTAAGAAACTTTGCGGGTTAGTGGAAGTCTTAGCAAGGAACAAACAGGGCGCTCAGCGGGTGGTCCACGGCCGCTCGAGACGCGGAGGGCGGATGTTCCGAGAGAGTGGGAAGCCGCTGGCCAGAGGGAGGGGCCGAATCCCCGTGCACTCACGGCAGGACAACTGGGGAGGGAGCCCGGCGTGGGCGGGGCCGGGGATCTGCGCACCCACGGCTGAGCTGCTGGGGCGAGAGGCCCACTCAGGCGGCCGGAGGATCCGGGGCTCGGTGAACCCACGGCCGAGCAGCTAGGGAGGGAGACCCACGGCTGGGCAGACAGGGAGGGAATCAGGCACAGAGGTCAGGCCTGTGGCGAGAATCCTAGTAAGAAACCAGAAATCGGGGGACCATAGCTGTATTCTGGAAAATCCAGACATATTAGGTGTGGAGCCAGACCCTGTCAGCCTCCATGACAACAAACAAAGCCCACAGAATCTGTGCCTAGGCAAACAGGTCCATACCATCAGAACCATTACAGGCTGATAACTCAGAGTGCAACACAGAGAAGTCTGAATTGGGGACAGTGAAACAATCCCGGTCCATTACTCACAACCTGGGAATAGGCTGCACCAGCTCACAGTGCTTCAGGCGATTAAAACCACAGTGACCCTGAAATCCCCCTGTAAGCAACGACAGATAGCCAAATAACTCGTCCCCTGCACCAAAGCATCCACTGTGGATCCAAGCACAGAAAACGACAAGAACAGACAGCTAAATGCATCCAATGGCAAAAGGTCAAAAAAAAAATAGAAATCAAGGAATTATGACTCCAACAAAGCAGAATTATCCTAGCTGATCCAATTCGGATGACCATACACCAACAGAAACACATGAAAATGTTGACAATTCTGCATTATGGAAAGTGATAGAGTCCCTGCAAGAAGAACTTAAATCTATGAAGGAATTCAAAGAAGCCACAATTTTACAAGTCAAAACAAGGAACAACACTATTAAAGAGCTCCAAGCCAAGGTGACAGAGCTTGAAGAGGAAAAGGACAAAGCAATGAAAGATTTTCATACAAAAACAAGCAAGCTGGAGAAGGAAATGTACAAAATGAACAAAACCGTACTAGACATGAAAATAGAAATAGAAACAATAAAGAAAACACAGAGTTAAAAGAGGAAGTGGAGAATAAGGGATAAGAACAGGAACTACGGATGTGAGTATCAAAAATAGGATGCAAGAGATGGAAGACAGGATCTCAGGCATGGAAGATTCGATGGAAGAAATCAGTACAACATCCAAAGAAAATGAGAAGGCTAAAAAATCTCTCACCCACAACATCCAAGAAATCAAGGACTCAATGAAAAGACGGAACCTAAGAATTATAGGTATAGAGGAAAGAGAGGACTCCCGACTCCAAGGTCCAGGAAATATCTTCAAAAAAATAATAGAGGAAAACTTCCCCAACCTGAAAAAAGAGATGCCAATAAAAATCCTAGAGGCTTACAGAACACCGAACAGATTAGATCAGAAAAGAAACTCCTCTCGCCACATAATAATTAAAACACCAAAGGTACAGAACAAAGAAAGGATATTAAAAGCTGTAAGAGAAAAAGGTCAAGTCACATACAATGGCAGACCCATCAGAATTACACCTGACTTCTCCTCAGAAACTTTAAAAGCTAGAAGAGCCTGGTCAGATATACTATAAGGCCTGAGAGATCATAGGTGCCCTGCCAGACTACTTTACTCAGCAAAACTCTCTGTCAACATAGATGGAGAAAACAAGATATTCCATGACAAAATCAAATTTAAACAATATCTATGCACAAACCCAGCCATACAGAAAATCCTAGAAGGAAAAACCCAACCCAGAGAAGAAAACTCCACCCAAGAAAACAAAGGGAAGAGAAAACCCCTCAGCAACTAAACCAAAAGAGGCACAGGACCACCACCTATACCAAACTAATGGGAAATAACAACCCCAGGTCACTAATATCCATCAACATCAATGGACTCAACTCGCCAATAAAAAGACACAGGTTTACAGAGTGGATCCGCAAGCAAGACCCTTCCTTTTGCTGTATACAAGAGACACATCTAACTACCAAAGCTAGACACTGCCTCAGAGTAAAGGGCTGGGAAAAAGTTTTCCAAGCAAATGGACCCAGGAAGCAAGCTGTAGTAGCCATCCAAATATCAAACAAAACAGACTTCCAACTGAAGTTAATGAAGAAAGACAAAGAAGGACACTATATACTCATTAAAGGGAATATTCATCAAGAGAAAATCTCAATACTGAACATCTATGCCCCAAATACAAAGGCACCTACTTTCCTAAAAGAAACACCTCTAAAACGTAAAGCGCACGTCGATCACAACACATTAGTAGTGGGAGAATTCAACACTCCACTCACAACAATGTACAGATCATCAAGACAGAAGACAAACAGAGAAATATTGAGCCTAACAGAGATCATGAAATAAATGGACCTAACAGATATCTACAGAAGGTTTCACCCAAACACAAAGGAATACATCTTTTTCTCAGCACCCCATGGAACCTTCTCCAAAATCGACCACATAGTTGGTCACAAAGATAGTCTCAGGAGATACAAGAAAATTGAAATAACACCTTGTATCTTATCAGACCAACACGGAATAAAGCTGGTCTTCAATAGCAAAAGAATCAACAGAAAGCCTATTCACACATGGAAATTGAACAGCTCCTTACTGGATGAACACTGGGTCAGGGAAGAAATAAAGAAGGAAATCAAAGACTTCTAAAAATCCAACGGCTATGAAGACACAACATACCCAAACCTATGGGATACACTGAAAGCTGTGCTACGAGGAAACTTCATAGCACTAAGTGCTTTCAAAAAGAATATTGTGACAGCTCATATTAGTGAACTAACAGATAAGCTGGGTGAATTGGAAAAAAAAGAAACAAACACTCCCAAGAAGAGCAGAAGGCAGGAAATCATTAAACTTAGGCTGAAATCAACAACTTAGAATCAAAAAGAACTATACAAAGAATCAATGAAACCAAGAGTTGGTTCTTTGAGAAAATCAACAAAATAGACAGACCCCTAGCCAAATTAACCAAAAGGCAAAGGGAAAGAACACAAATCAACAAAATCAGAAATGAAAAGGGAGAAATAACAACAGATATTGACGAGATCCAGAAAATATTCGGGCATTACTTTAAAAATCTATATTCCACTAAATTTGAAAACCTAAGCGAAATGGACAATTTCCCGATAAATTCCACCTACCAAAACTAAATCAAAATCAGATTAATAGCTTAAACAGCCCAATAACACCCAAGGAAATAGAAACAGTCATAAAGAATCTCCCAACCAAAAAAAAGCCCAGGGCCAGAAGGCTTTAGCATGGAATTCTACCGGACCTTCAAAGAGGAACTAACACCATTACTTTTCAAATCTTCCATCACATAAAAACAGAAAGAACACTGCCAAACTCATTCTATGAGGCCACTGTCATTCTGATTCCTAAACCACACAAAGACCCAACAAAGAAAGAGAATTTCAGAACAATCTCCCTCATGGACATAGATGCAAAAATACTTAATAAAATACTAGCAAACCAAATTCAAGAACACATCAAAAGTATCATACACCATGATCAAGTAGGCTTCATCCCTGGAATGCAGGGATGGTTCAATATATGAAAGTCTATCAATGTAATTCACCACATAAACAAGATGAAAGAAAAAAACCACATGATAATCTCGCTAGATGCAGAAAAAGCATTTGACAAAATCCAACACCCCTTCATGCTAAAAGTTCTGGAGAGAACGGACATACAAAGAACATACCTAGAAATAATAAAGGCAACATACAGCAAGCCAGTAATAAACATCAAATTAAATGGAGAGAAACTTGAAGCATTTCCTCTAAACTCAGAGACAAGACAAGGATGTCCACTTTCACCATATCTCTTCAATATAATACTTGAAGTCCTTGCTAGAGCAATAAGACAACTAAAGGAGATCAAAGGGATAAAAATTGGAAATGAAGAAGTCAAATTATCCCTATTCGCAGATGATATGTTAGTATACATAAGCGATCCCAAAAACTCCACCAAAGAACTCTTACAGCTGATAAACAACTTCAGCAAGGTGGCTGGATACAAAATTAACTCAAAAAAATCAGAAGCCCTTCTTTATACAACAAACAAATACACCGATGAAGAAATAAGGGAAACAACCCCCTTCACAATAGCCACAAACAACATAAAATACCTGGGGGTAACTCTAACCAAGCTTGTAAAGGACCTATACAACAAGAACTTCAAGCCCCTGAAGAAGGAAATGGAAGAGGCCTTTAGAAGATGGAAAGATCTCCCATGCTCATGGATAGGTAAGATCAACATAATAAAAATGGCTATCCTACCAAAAGCAATATATAGATTTAATGCAATTCCTATCAAAATACCAACACAATTCTTTATAGACCTGGAAAAAGCTATTCTCAACTTCATATGGAACAACAAAAAGCCCAGAATAGCTAAATCAATCCTGTACAATGAAAAAACATCTGGAGGTATCACCATCCCAGATTTCAAGCTGTACTACAGAGCAACAGTAATAAAAGCAGCATGTTACTGGTATAGAAACAAACCAGTGGATCAATAGAATCGAATTGAAGACCCAAACATGGACCCACACACCTATGGCCAACTAATCTTTGACAAAGAATCCAAAACCACACAATGGAAGAAGGACAGCATCTTCAACAAATGGTGCTGGTCCAACTTGATGTCCACTTGCAAAAGAATGAAATTAGACCCATACCTATCACCTTGTACCAAACTTAAATCCAAGTGGATTAAAGACCTTAACATAAAGCCGGCCACACTAAATATACTAGTAGAAAAAGGAGGAGAAACCCTCGAACTCATTGGCACAGGTGACAACATCCTGAACAGAACACCAACAGCTCAGGACCTGAGATCAACAATCAATAAATGCGACCTCATGAAACTGAAAATCTTCTGTAAGGCAAAGGACACACACTGTCATTCGAACAAAACGGCTGCCAACAGACTCGGAGAAAATCTTCACCAACCCCACATCTGATAGAGGGCTATTATCTAAAATCTACAAAGAACTCAAGAAACTAAATGCCAAGAAACCAAATAATCCAATCAAAAAATCGGAGATGGAGCTAAATAGAGAATTCACAAAGGAGGAATCCCTAAGGGCTGAGAGACACCTGAAGATATGTTCAACATCCTTAATCATCAGAGAAATGCAACTCAAGACGACCCTGAGATTCCACCTAACACCTGTTAGAATGGCTAAGATAAAGAGCTCAAATGATAGCGCATGCTGGCGAAGGTGTGGAAAAAGGGGAACTCTACTCAATTGCTGGTGGGAGTGCAGGCTTGTGCAACCACTATGAAGGTCTGTCTGGCGATATCTTATAAATCTAGGAATAACCTTGCCTGAGGACCCAGCCATACCACTTCTGGGTATACACCCAAAGGACCTCTCATGGAGATGTAGGGAAGTCTCCTCATCTATGTTCATAGCAGCCTTATTTGTAATAGCTAGAAATTGGAAACAACCCAAATGTCCCTCAACTGAAGAATGGATTAAAAAACTATGGTACATCTATACAATGGAATATTACTCAGCTATCAGAAACAATGAAATCATGCAATTTGCAACCAAATGGATGGATCTAGAGAAGCTCATTCTGAGTGAGATAACCCAGTCTCAGAAAGATGCACATGACATCTATTCACCTATAGTAGGATTTTAGCTATATCGTACAGGATATCTGTACTACAACCAACACACCAAAAGGAACATGGACATAAACTTTTTTTTTTTATCTTTTTCTTTTTCCTTCTCCTTTTTTTCTTTTTTCTTTTTCCTTTTCCCTTCTCTTTTTCCTCTCTTTTTTTGTTGATATTCTTTGTTTTTGTGGGTTTGTGTGTTTGTTGGTCTTCTTTTTTAGTATTCCCCCAGTAGCAAGTAGATACCTTTCACTGGCAGTCCTGCCTCGTAGGCCCCCGGTGAATGAAGAGGCTCTTGGCCCTCATATGACTCCTGATCTGTGGTGAGAGACTGTTAGGCAGGGACACTCCACCCCAGAGGAATAAGACGGAAGGGTCAGGGGGTAGAGCATGGGAGGTTGGGGCTGGGAAGCGGGAAAAGTGGACAATATTATAAGGATGTAACCTGAAGCAACAAACAAATAAATTTATTAACAAAAAACAAAAAGGGCAGGTGGCAGGGCTGAAACACTGTGAGTGGAATAGAGGATACAGTCGTTTGGCCTGGTTTTGCAGACCTCCAGGTGACGAGAAGACGTGGAGCTAAGGTAAAATACAAGAGAATTGTGGTGTTGGCCCATGCCTTTGTCTTCAGTGGAGACTGGGCGGGGGGGGGGGAGCTTCGTAGAGTTGGTGGTCTTATGTATTCTGGAGTCATACGGAGCGGGGTGGTGAGGGTGCATACCCTTGGTCCCACCATTCAAGAAGAGTACACCCTTGGTCCCAGCTCCCAGCACACTGGAGACAGAAACGGGCAGATCCCGGAGCTCAGGGTCAGCCTGATGCAGGGCAAACTCTAAATAGAGAAAGACTTCGATCTAGGAGTGGTGGAACACATCTTTGATCCCTTCAGATGGGAACCACAGGTCTCTGATCCCAATAATTAGAGTTCAGAGACACACATATGGGATTTGGAGTGACCTAGGTTTGGAGGCTACTTACAAAAGGCCTTCTCGATGCAGGCAGATTGTCCTTTGGGATCTCAAAATATATACACTGGAGCTGGTTTAGCTCTAAGGTGACAGAATGATTTCTTCTTTAACCCGGATTGAATGATAACGATTTGTATGTTGTCAGAAGGCCAAATTTGCTTCAGGGGAAGTATTACCTAGCCCCCCCCTCAAAAAAAAAGAGGGTAATGGTCCCAGGGTTGTGATTGGGGCAGGGCTCTGTTCTTATCTTTCCAGGAGAATCGAAGTGTCCATTAGGGGAGCCCGGGGACGGCTGAATGCGGAAACCTCAGCAGAGAGCAGAATCAGGCACCAAGGAGGACGAGTGACCCAGTTGATTCTGCCTGGCAGACTTCCTCAATAGCTGTCTCCATCGGGGGCCTGCAACCATGGCAATCCAATGTCGCTAGGACCGTTCAGCTCTACACAATGCCCCGGCAGGAACCTCAGTGAAGCCTGCAAGATCAGCTTCTGCCTACAAACTCCTTAGGTCATCTAAACAGCTGAGAACAGAAGGACTGAACATAAAAGGATTGTACTAACATTTTTAACCATTTTTTACATTTGGGTTCGGGCCCCAAACAGGTCTACTATGACCCAAATCAGCAGGAAGTCACTTTAAGAGAGCGACATCCCATCCCCAGAGGGTGAGGATGGTGTTTCTCCGCCCTTCTTTTTGGTTATTTGAAGGATAACTGAAAACTCTGATATTTAGGGGAAGAGATTACAAGCTGATAAATGGTCCTGTTTAATGGGTTTTAGAGGTTAGCCCCAGGGACTTCCTACTTTTTCTTTTCTGTATCCTTCTTCCTCTCCTATGTAGGTGTACATAGGCTTGAGAAAAATGAGATATAGACATAGCACAGGAAGGTCCAAGAAGAAGGGGCAGATTATTGAATATGCCCTTATACCTTTGTATATTGATACAAAATTAGTAGTACATTTGGCTAAAGTGGTATTGACCATTGTTTATTGTGCAAAAATAAGATCGTATTGGACTACATCGGTATTGATCTTTGTATATTGATACAAAATTAAGATTATAGTTTGCCACAATGCTATTGACCCTTGTATATGGACGTAATATTAAGATTGTATTGGGCTACATAGGCATTGATCTTTGTATATTGATACATAATTAAGAGTATATTTAACCACAATTGAATAGATCTTTGTATATTGATACAAAATTAAAGGTAACGCTTCCTAATGGTATCATACCTAGAGATACTTAAAAATAAAATGTGAAACTCTGGCCTCTTGATACTAACCATCTAAAACGGTCTAGGATAGTTAAGTTAAACAAACTCCTAGTCATGCAAACATGTCACTTTGTTAGCTACTATGACAGTCTATCACAGATATTCTCTAAACTACCCAGTAATCATGTTGCTAAGAGACAAGCAACATTTGCTTATCTAAATACAAGAGATGGATAGGGCATCTTCAAAAACCCCAAGAGATCTGCAGAATATGGCATTCAAGGATGTTATCTTAAATTAAGATTTTCTTTTTTTTTTATATCGAGACATATCAGCTCCTGTTAGCACCCCCTATTCTACTCCAAGTAGAAGATAAGCATCGAAGAATCTCCAGTGTGAGATGGTTGAATTAGTGGCAAGCCTATCTCTTGGCATGAAAAAACCCCTTGCTCCAACTGCAGACAGACTGCTGTCCAAAAAGGACAAAACTTGGTAGCAGGGATGTCGACAGCCTAACTCTGCCAAGACAGGGTAGGTAAGTCCTTCATAATCCCTGCTCTACAACAAATGTCTGTCAGAGAAACAGGACCCAAAGGCTGAAGAGTGATGCAGGAATGTATGGAGAGAAAATGGGAACTGTCCAGGCAGTCACTGGTATGTCATTTCTTAGTTTTGGAAGCTGCAGGCCCTGCACTTCCTACATAAGCAGATATATTTATCCCTTTCAAGTCTCTGAGGTGGTTGAAGAATAGACAGCTAGAGTCTCATAGTTAAATTTTGAGCTGTTTAGGAATCAAGAGGGTGTTACAGATCTAAGAAGATACTCTTAAAAGTGTGTTGCAAGTTAGTATGAATGTTGAATCAGATATAGACCTTTAAACTCATGGAGATGGTTAGATAGTAGAATGTTAAAGTCAGGGGCCAAATATGTATAAAGTGGACATTGGGAAGGTATACTGGGCCATTTAACTCTCATAAATGTGGCATATTTATATCTGTTGTTTCATATAGTATTTACTGTTGTAAGAGAAGGAACCATCTGTTGGACTGAAAGGGGAAAGTTCTGGAGGGAAGAGGGTGGAAGGGCGGGATAGGAAGGGGGAATAGGGAGGGGTTTGTGACTGAGATGTAACTTGAAGAAAAAAAATAAAGTATTTAAAAAAAAAGAAAAGGGTAACCAGTATCAAATGACTTGGCGGTACAAAGTGAAAGGGGCGAAGTATAGAAAGGGAGCAATGGTGCTCTTGTTTCTCACGTGAGGATGTACTTCAGGGAGTATAAATGTCTTCACTGAAGAGATAAGTCAAGATTTTCCCTGTAGTTTTCAAAGAATAAAGATTTACACTTCAGAGATAATATGAAACTCTCCCCCCACCCTGCACGCCAGTTTGGGGAGGTGAGGGGTGGGTTTGGAGGCACCCAGCGCAGGATTGGGTTTCAGACTCCAAGTTTTGTGACTCTAGGGAATTCCCCAAGCTTTGGCTTTCTCCTCCATTGTGTGAAATGGCTAAGGTGAGCTTGACACCTGCACATTTCAAGCTTTCCCTCCTTTCTTTCCCTTCCTTCCTTCCTTCCTTCCTTCCTTCCTTCCTTCCTTCCTTCCTTCCTTCTTTCTTTCTTTCTTTCTTTCTTTCTTTCTTTCTTTCTTTCTTTCTTTCTTTCTTTCTTTTCTTTCTTCCTTTTGTCTTTGAATGGCAAGAGCTCAGTATGAAGCTCAGATTGGCCTGAAACTTGTGACAATCCTCCTGCCTCACCTTCTTGAATGGCATACTTTTTTTTTTAATTTTATATAAGTACTTTTTTTTTCTTCAAGTTACATCTCAGGCACAAACCCTTCCCTATTCCCACTTCCTGTCCCATCCTTCCACCCTCTTCCCCCCCCCAACAGCTTCCCTTTTTAATCCAACAAATGGTTCTTTCTCTTATAACAGTAAATTCTATACAAAACAGCAGAATTAAATAAGCCACATTTATGAGATTTAAATGGCCCAGTATACCATCCCAATGTCCAGTTCATACATATTTGGCCCCTGACTTTAACCTTCTACCTTCTAACCATCTCCATGAGTTTAAAGTTCTATAACTGACTTAGCTTTCATACTAACTTGCATCACTATTATAACCATCTTCTTAGATCTAGAATGCCCTCTTGATTCCTAAACAACTCATTTAGCTATGAGACTCAAGCTGTCTATTCTTCAACTACCTCAGAGAACTGAGAAGGATAAATATATCTGATTATATAGGAAGTGCAGGGCTTGCAACTTCCAATACTAAGAAATGACAAACCAGTGACTACCTGGACAGAGATCCCAATAATTAGAATGCAGAGACACACACATAGGATTTGGAAGGATCTATGTTTTAAAGCTACTTACAAAAGGCCCACTCAATACAAACAAATTGTCCTTCGAGATCTCAAAATATATACACTAAAGCTGGTTTAGCTCCAAAATAACAAAATAATTTCTTCTTTAAACCATATTGAAAGATAACACTTTAGATATTGTCAAAAAACCAAATTTGCTTCAGGAGAAATATTACCTACCCCCCCCCCAAAAAAAAAGAGGGTGATTGTCCCTGAGTGAGGATTAGGGCAGGGCTCTGTTCTTATCTTTCCAGGAGAATCAAAGCATCCATTCAAGGAACCCAGGGACAACTGGACAACGGAAACCTCAGCAGAAATCAGAATCAGACACCAAAAGAAGACGAGTGACCCAACTCACTTCTTAAAAGTAAATAAAAATCATATATCTCGGATGCCTTTTGGGATCAATAATCCATACTATAAATTCTTTCTAATAGTATATAAGCAAAGAAAAACCTACTTCCTTTTGGAAATGGCTGTTCAAATGAAATTACTATCATATTTTCAGAGTTACATGTAGGAGTCTGAAGACTTTAACATGAAGTATTTTAAAATTCTTTTGATAACTATTAATGTAGTGTTTTTACTCCCTGTCTATATTTCTTTATGATTGCAGACCTCTGAAGATGTATTAGTCAAATAGTAATATGTGAAATATTCAGCTATTATTATATAATAATTCTGCTGTTGAGTATCATATTATATAGAGAAATCACTCTTTAATTCTATAACATGCAAATGCAAATTACCTTAATTGCCCATGGGCCACCCAAAATATAAATATGAGATGAAATATCAATTGTGTTTTGAAGGCAGTATAGACAATCATCCAAGAATTCATCAGGATTGTTATACCTTCTTGTTTCATGCAGACATGGCCATCAAAACAGGCCAGCCACATAAAAATATGATGCTAGTAGATTGCTAAGATTTGCTTATAAAATTTAAATCTAGAAAGAAAATTCAAACTTTACTTCAAGCCCATTAGGAGGCTTTATAGTAATAATACTGCAAAACCTCCCTAAATCACAGTAATTACTCCCAAAGAGTGCACCAGGGTTGGTACACTAAGAACTTGTAGTGGGAGTGTAAGGGCTGAGTACTCAAAGATCTCACATCAGTTTCGTGTTTTGATTTTATTTATGATTAGTTTTGCTGTCTTCTGCTTATTAGAAGGTAAATGATAATATCAAAGGCAGGTCATTAAAAAAAAAAAGATTCTTACTTGGCCTACATCTGTGACCTCAACAGAAACATCAGTTAGAGTATTACCTTTGAGCAGACCACTGAAACCAGATTAATAAGATACAAACTATCTCGGTGGCATCTAGTGGCTGCACTTCACCACTACATAAAAGAAACGCCTTATTGGTTTTCTGAGTAAAAATTGTTTTATTACATTTGTTTCTGAGTGACTGGAGCAAAAGAAGCTGCCATCTTACCAGACAAGTGAAGGTCAGCAGCAATCAAGCCTCGCCTGCTTCCTCAACCCTGGCCCTTTACTGTGGATTCTTATGAGGTCAAGACACCCAGATGGGAAACTCAGTTATCCCACACTGGTGTGAAGCTGCTGCCGAATGCGCCATTTAGGCAGCATGGCTGAGTGGCTGAGTGTTGTTAAGGGACACCCACAGCCAACACACAAGGTATTTTCTCTCAGCTGACTGAACAGCACTCAAGGGGCTCTGACAGACTGAGCTGACATGCTAACAATCTGATTGCAGATGGCAATGGTAGGAGCCTTGAGGGAGAGAGAAGAGTTCCCTGACCCTCCTGTCATCTACTCTCTCAATCTCTATCCTAAGATAGGAGTACTGCACAACTATCACAAGGAAAGGTGACATACTGAAAATAACTTATCCGCAAATGTGCTGAAATGTCATCACTAATGCTATAGTTCCTTTAAGACGAACTGTAATTTCTAATATAACTTTTCAATTTTGAAAGGAAAGGGCACCAAGGCTGGGTTGACAGAAATAAATTATCTAGATAATTAAGGCTAACTACTCCACTTTCTCTTACTCCCTGGCCCACACACAGACAATAATAGGGCTCAATTATTTATAATTCAGAATTTTTTCTTTAAAAAAAAGGATTTTCAATAAAACTGGTGTTTGAATAGCTCAAAATTATTATCATTAGGAAGAAAATTATTAGCAAATTATAATCAGGAAATGTACAAAATTTCAATTATCATAGTTTTTGTTAGTGCCTTCAGAAAACAACAGATAAGGCATGATTTAAAGATGGAAGCAGTAAGTCTGAAACTTAATTCACATTTTCTCCTATTTTCTGTAATTTTCAGGCAAATTTATGGATCTATACTAACCAGGATTTTCCTAAACACATTTGAGCAGTTTTCTTTATATTATCCTATGAACACTAACTTTTAAATTAGATTCATATTATTTGATTGATGTTTTCTTTCTCTTCTGTATAATTATTTTAATTTTTTATTATTTACACAGAACAACAAAGTAATAAAGATAACTGAATAATAACGTGAACAGATGGAAGGTTCTAGAAAAATAATTTCTTCTGTTTTATAAAGGAGTCTGATACTACAAGTATTTTTGTGTGTTGTTGATATAGATTTATAGATGTCTATAAGGTACAAATAGGTTTTATATATATTCTCACATGCAATAATACACACACATTCACAAATTCTAAAAGTTCTGTGTATGCATATGTGGAAAAAGAGAAAGAGAGAGATGCACATAATCCCCAACAAAAATACTCTCACTTCACATTTGGTAATTCAGAATGTTTTAGACCAATTTTCTTTTTGTTCATCTTAAAGCATTAGGTTTCTTCTAAAAGGCATTCAGAAACATAGGTCTTTAATTTTTCTGGATATATCTTATTTTAGTTTTCTAGAACAACAGATTATAAACTAATAAAATTTATTTGATTATATATGTGTTTGTAACAGTAGTAAATAACTTGCCACATTTGAAACCACATGCAGGAACTATCACAAGTCAAAATCATTAAAACTTACATAGCTTTTCCTTTGGTCTTCTTTTAAATAAATAGTTAAAATTATAATTTCTTATAGTCTTTTTAAGAATCCTTATTGTTATTTTATCCATCCCCTCTTGTCTCAAGGATTTATCTCCCCATTGTCTAAAATACACTACTCTTTTCCCATTTGTCCTATCAGATAATTTGTATCCTGTGGTCCTCCCCAGGGAAAAGCACATTAATTGGTTGTCTGGTACCAAATGGTCAGTGCTGAAAAACATACATATAAGTAACATTCTACAGACTGAACAGATATATATATATGTATATATATATATATACATATATATATACATATATATATATATGCATGCAGTAACTGTTGGTGAAAGAAAAGTAATAAATTTGAAGGGGTTAACAAGTTTATATGGGAGGATTTAGAAGGAGGAAAGGGGAGTGAGAAATGTTTTTAAATATATTAAATTATAGTCAGGTGATTAATACATTTTTCACATTTGTTTCTTGGTATTAGAGTTAAAATCAGAGTACAGTGAAAGTGCATTTTAGAACAAAACAAGTAATTTAAATATAGTATGTGAATGAAGGAGTTCTTGATGCTCATTGAGTAAAATCTATAGAATTGGATGAAGAAGCCTTTGAATGGACACTCAGTGAAGCAAATAGATAATTCACACCTTCTCAACATTTACAGTACTAGGTCCATGCAGTAGACAACATTAGTAAATCCAAACAAGACTACTCTTACTTTTCTCTGAAATGGCAAGCGAAGCATCTTGAAAAATAAACTTAATATTATTTAAATTTATTATTCTTAGCTAAACACTATCTCATATATATATATATAATGGGTTATTCTAAATAGCTATTAAATATATTTTGTTCAGTTATTAATCAATTTATAAAAAGTTAACAAATCTAGAATTCAATTGCAGTTTTTTACAATGATTAAGTCAAATAATAGGGGAAAATAATAGGTTAAAACATCTCCATCCCCACATCATTTCCAGACAATATAGTATCTTTATGTTCAAGTATATCTTTTCCAAAATATTGGAAGATAATGTTCTGTGCCCAAGCAATACCATGACTCATAGTTCTTGGTGAATCCCCATAGCTCTCACACTGTAGTATAATATTAATATTTGAAAAATTCATTTCTTGTCTTTCTCACTTAATTTTTCCTTGCATGTTTACATATTGGAAAAATAATCCTAATATTAATAGCAAACACATAAAATCTCCTATTAAGTAAACCACTTAGCTTCATATTTAACTGTGGAACAAAAATATGATTTATCTTAGCTTCTTACATAATTTTATTTGTGCACATATGAATTTATCTTCCAAAATGTCATATAGTAGCTATAAGTTTTCATAATAATCTAGCTCTTTAGGATACCTTTCATTTAAATGAAATAGTTGAGTTACATGGGAGATTTCTGTTTCACTGAATTGACAAACTGTTTCCCATAATATACATGCAGCTAGTATAACAGCCAGGGGGATTAAAAACATAACTGTTTAAAGGGGAAATTTGAAGGCCCCTTTTTTTAATCCTCTTTCTTCTTTCACTAGTAGATTTGATGGTTGCATTTTAAGCATCCGCTTTTTAATATGACCTGACACTAGGGAGCCTGACTACTGAGATCAGGCATCTGTCCTCGGTTTCCAGGCCCCTTTTACATGAGAAACAAATAAAAGTGGAAAAAGTTGAGATAGAAGTAAATCTTGGTTTTGGTTGTTATTACAGAGCAATTTACGAGATACTTGGATGGCATAATCTCACCAGTTGCATGGATCAGAAGGCTTGAAGTGGGTTGGTTACATCCTCACCTCTGTCTCACTCTGATACAAGCTCATACCGAGCTGTGTCCTTTACCAACCTCGGGTCTCACAAGCAAGATTCTGTTCGAGGTGACCATAGAGAATGTCTCTCATTTATTGAAAATTTGCCACATAGATCCTCCCATAAGCTTTGTCACAAAATAGTAGTTTACCTCCTTGTTGATGGAGGAAGTCCTTTTGTCTTTTGTCTCAATTCTCTCTCTCTCTCTCTTACTCTTTCCTCTCACTTCTCAAGGAACAATTTCTATTTAAGATTCAGTTGTTTAAGCAGTCCCACTCTCAATAACCTTTTCTTAAAATTCTATTCAATTTTTTACCAGAGAGGGAGAATATTAAAATATACATATTAATGAGATTGATGTGATATTTTAACATATATGTTTAAATTAGGTAAGACATATCTAGTTCTTCATACATCAAGCATTTCCTTAAGGTAAAAAAAAATTCAAATTTCTTTTTCCTTATTTTCTAATATATATTATGCATTATTTTGATTTCCTAGCCTACTGTGAAATACAACATCAGAATTTCTTACTGTTATTTAATTGTCAGTTATAGATGGCTGTGATCTTTTGCCTATCCTTCTTCTCCCTAGTGTTCCCAAGATTTGACTTAACAACGTTGTCTTCTCACATCCTATGTGAGTGACTACTTTGATTCCTTCTGTGAATGGCATACTTATTTTGTCTAAATAATGATTAGAAATCCCATGTTGTCTCATATGATAGGTCTTTGATGTTTCTATGGCTAAACAGCATTACATTGTGTACACACATTGAATTTTCCAGATCCATTCACCAGTGCCTGCTAGGCAATAACTAGTAATATCAGAATAATTTTTAATTTGTTTTAATTTGGTATTCATGAAAAATATTTCACCTTTGTCTCCTACAATAACTTAACCTATCATAGTAATTTTTCTAGACAATCTTTTTTTTGTTTTGTTTTTTTCAAGACAAGGTTTCTCTGTGTAGCCCTGGCTGTCCTGGACTCACTTTGTAGACCAGGCTGGCCTCGAACACACAAAGATCCACCTGCCTCTGCCTCCCGAGTGCTGGGATCTAGACAATCTTAATACACATTCTAAGTAACATATTAAATGTTTCTAATTCTATATATGAAGAAATATTCAGTTATATAAATGTGAAAATATTCTATAACAACAAACATTTTTACTAAGTATCTATATACACATATATATTTTTAGATATTAAGCAAAGCAGTTATAAATTTACCTGATGACTACAATCATAATTTGTATGAAATAGGATGTTTCTACCTCTGTCTTCTGCATTTTTATTGGAACTATCATGCAGTTAGTTCTATATTGTAAGTAATTTCAATTTTTAAAATAAAAATAAGAATAATAGAAAAATAACTACATTGTAGAATTACAATGTGCTTCAATATTTTAAAATAGATGACAAACACCACAGGAAAGCAAAGTGAGATCTTTATTTCTGTTCATCCATTTTCAGTTTTCTATCCTTATATATTTTATTTAATTATAATTTACAAATGGCATTGCTAGGTCAATGATATTTGTATTTGTCTATATTTTAGCATGCACAGTCTAAACGCTGGTATTAGTGCCCAGCTGGCAGCTGACCAACTCATCTGCCATCCAAGCACAGATGCAGGGCATGGAGTTGGCCCACCTCAATATCTACCCCATCTATGAGCTGCCTGAGCACATGAACAAGCTGATCCTGTAGAACCAGAGGTGCAAGATCATCATGATTCTGGCAACAGCAGGATATCCAATATTGAGTCTCAGTGATGGTGTGTCAGAAACCAGAAACGTTGAACCAGACCAGTGACCCATTACAATGACTCAGTTTGCCGGTGGAACAAATCACGAAGAGATAGTTCCAGAGTGTCTCAGTTCTGAAGGAAAGACAGATGAAATTAAAGCTGGTCTAGTAGACCATGTGAAACAGGAGAAAGGTATTTTCTGGGAACCTGTTGCTAAAGTAACTGGAGAAGAAGCAAAGGGGTGCTTTACAGTTTCCAGTGCCACTGTAACCAATATTCCATGCAGAGGTGGGAAAGGCAGAGGAACGGAGCCCTGAGTCAGCAGTGGAAAGAGGCAGAAAGAGAGATACAACTGCAGTGATAGGTGGAAGAGAACCCTGCTTTGGAGGAATACGTTGTTACCCAGTAGGGCTGACAGGATGCTATGCAGTAGCCTGGAGCATTCTCTCTGACTCAGCCCCGAAACATGCCATTTATAAACTTACTCGTGACTAATGATGTAAATTAAGCATTGTCACTCCTTTTTATGTTTCCCCAAGAGGAAAAATGAAATGTTAATTCACATTGTGGTGGATCTATCTACCTCAACCATCTTATCTAGAAACCCTCACAGACAAGGCCAAAGTGATCAGAGGACTGTATTTTGAGATTAATATATAATTATATCACTCCTCCTTCCCTTTCTGCCTTAAAAACCCTCTGGTGTATACCCTTGGATAGCTCATTCAAATTTACAGCCTTTTTTTCTTTAATTGTTCTTATATATATTACTACAAAACTACAACTTGCCTACTCAGTCTGTGTAATGTCACTTGTATGCATGTTTCAGTGTTGACCATTTAGTGTTGGATAAGCATTTTTGTTCTTTTCACTGAGGAAGGCAATTTTGCCTGCTTTCCCCATTTCCTATTTGTCTAGAGTTCTTTCTGTAGGGTTGAGGCTTCCTATGCTTGGAAAACAGATTGGAATCTGTAATATCTCAGAAAAGTGGGAATAGCTCAACCTCAAGACCCTGCTATACCACTCCTGGGCATATACCAAAAACATTGTTCACCAAATCACAAGGATATCAGCTCAACCATGTTCATAGCAGCTTTGTTGGTAATGGCTAGAAACGAAATAACCCAGATGTCCTTCAATAAAAGGATGGATTTTAAAAAATGGTGGTACATTTACAAAATGGAGTACTACTCAGCTATCAGAAACAAGGAAATCATGCAATTTGCAGCGAATTGGATGGAACTAGAAAAGGATACTTTAGAACAGTACCTACGATAGGTGAGCACAGAGAAGGTGAGTCTTAGTTTTGATATAGTGAACTGGGAGTGCATCTTTACAATTACTATCCAATAAATTGATACTGAGCCCTTAATACCACACCAATACCTTCTCCTGGAATCTTCAAAGCACTCTGGTCAGATAAGTTGCATTATCACAATCCTGAAGGGATGAGGATCTTGAGAGTACACAAAGACAAATAACTACCTAGAGGGTATTTATTTAAGCAACCACATTCTAAACCATTTGATTTTGCTAGTTAATCTGTTAATACTATTTCCCAGTTTGTAAAATTAATCTATACAGTTAGTTAAAATATATTTTTAGAGCCTAATGGAGAGTACCTTACTAACTCATATTTTATCACTAAAATTCAAGTTGTAAGAAAAAGGAAAAACACAGTTGCATAAAGGCTGGGAGATGAAGGTCATATTGAAAGGCACAAAAAGATGATCTTTCTAAATATAATACAATACAATATAATTGATATGATATGATATGATATAATATAATATAATATATATGTATAGTGGGATGTCACCAAAATACTGTGCTGTTGCATGTATAGATTTTGACTGTTCTCGTTATTTGACTTATTAATTCCAAATATGTTTATTAGGTTAAACCTTGCACACTTTAAAAAAATGTCGATTAGTTTAAAAATATATTTTGCAGAACATTCCCTTGCCTTTTTCTCCTTATCATTTATTCAAAATGTATGATGAAACTTAATATAGTCATATGCCTGTCCAAACTTTGTGATTTTTCAATATCTATGATGACACTTAAAACAAAATTGTTGGATATATAATTATACAATTTTTAGAAGGGACTTCTTTGTTTTCAGTTTACCCCTTTTAATAGGCATATAATTATTTGAAAATAACAGAAAGTTGATTTTCACTCTATGAAAATATTGCCTATCATCTGTGTATGAATCCATATCACACCAGTCTGAGTCAGACAAGTGATCATGAAAGCTTTATCGTCTACAAGCTGCCAGAGGCAACCTAGAGACCCAGAGAGCTAGTGTTATACCTTTAATTCTGAGGTTAAGTTGTACAAATCAGGCACTGGCATTAGATCCAGTTCAGGTCAATACACAGTTCAACAGTGAGGGAGAGGGAAAACGTGCCTTTCTAACCCTTCTTTTTTATATACAGGTCCTCAATGGATTTCATAATATCCACCTAAAGAGGCAATGTCCATCCCATTTCTGAGTCCACTGAAAATGATGACTTTTTTTCTTTTAAATACCTTTGTATATACACAATAAATAATGTTCACTCATGTTTCTGAACACCCCAAGTTAAAATACCAATTATAACTCTGAATAAACTGTGTAACCAAACATGTATGGGTCAAACACTGCGAAAAGAATGATTTCCCCTATCATTAAATTGTTGTAAAGCAGACTTTTATTTATTTTCAGATTATGTCACACTCCATAGTCCGTACTGGCCTTGAACTTATTTAAGTATGCTACCTCAGCTCCATAGTCTTCAGTCACAGCCTCTCTTTTTTAAAAACATATCATTCTCGCCAGAATTCGGAAGTAGGGCTTTTATGAATAGCCTCTGTGTTCTCTGTGTAAAAGGAAGTCAGTTTGCTATCCTATGGCCAAACAAGGACTCTTGCTCCTATGAGGCATTTATGGGCTGTTTTCTTTTGTAAACAAAGAGTTACATCTCTTACATGATACAACTAGACTCTATATTCACCTTGAGCAGGAAGAGATTTCTCTTATCCTTCTAAATACAGTGGAATGAGATGGGGGAAATCCTTTAACAAAACCTATTCACAAAGGAATGTGAGGAATCAACCTGGAGTCCTTGCAAAAGCCATCAGTACAATTCCAATATTAGCTTATTTTTCAAATATCCTGAAGGGTGACAGTGTATCCTTTCATAGCAATGTGATATATTTTACAAGAACTGCTTTGAGATGTATTCCAGTGAGATACCAGGTACAGAAGTCACACTTTTTTTTACTTTATATTTTATTTCTTCAAGTTACATCTCAATCGCAATCCCCTTCCTACTCCCCCCTCCAGTCACACCCTCCCACCCTCAACCCTCCATCCTCTTCCTTTTTTTTTTAAGTTTAAGGTATATCTTATTTCCCACAACAGCTCCCCCTTTCAGTCCAACAAATGGCTCTTTCTCTTATAATAATAGATACAATACAAAACAACAGAGATAATTAGGCCACAGTTATGAGGGTTATATGACTTAGCGTATATTCCCAATGTCCAGTCCATATGTATTTGGCACCTGACTTTAACATTCTACTATCTAACCACCTCCAGGAGTTTAAAGTTCTATATCAAAATCAACATTCATACTAACTTGCAACACAATTTTAAAAACATCTTCTTAGATCCAGAACAACCTCTTGATTCCTAAACAACTCAAAATTTAACTATGAGACTCTAGCTATCTATTTTTCAACCACCTCAGAGACCTAAGAGGGATAAATATATCTGATTATATAGGAAGTGCAGGACCTGCAGCTTCCCAAACTAAGAAATGACATACCAGTGGCTGCCTGGACAGTTCACATTTTCTCTCCATACATTACAGCATCGATCTTTAGTCGTTTGGGCCCATTTCTCTGACAGACATTGATTGTAAAGCAGGAATTATGAAGGACTTGCCTACCCCTACCCTGTCTTGGCAGAGCTAGGCTGTCAACTTACCTGCTTCCAGGTTTTGTCCTTTTTGGGCAGCATTCTGTCTACGGTTGGAGCAAGGGATTTTTCCTGCCAGGAGATAGGCTTGCGACTAATTCAATCATCTTTGTTTGCTTTTTAATTCTCTCTCCCGTGAAATGAGACACTTTTCACTGGTGGTATTGCCTTATAGACCCCCAATGAATGAGGAGGCTCTTGGCCCTCATATGACCTCTGAACTGAGGTGAGGGACTGTTATATAGGGACACTCCACTCCAGAAAAATGGGATGGAAGGGTTAGGGGGTAAAGAAAAGAAAATGAAATGTGAAGTTTCAGCCTTTTGCTACTAATTGACATAAACTGTTTAGGATAATTAAGAAATGCACACTTATAGTCATGCAAGCCGGTCATTGTGTTAGGTACTATGACAGTCTATTATAGTTATTTTCTAAGCTAATAAGAAATAAAGCTGCTAAGAGACAAGCAACATCTGCTTTTCCTAATATAAGAGATAGATAAGATAGGGCCTCTTCAAAAACCTCCAGAGATCTGTAGAAAATTTGACATTCAAAGATGTTTTCTTAACTTTAGATTTTTTTTATATCGAGACATATCAACTCCTGACAGCACCCCCTATTCTACTCCAAGTAGAAGATGAGCACATTTTTTTTAAATTTTCAGGTTATTTTTAAATGTGTATTCATTACTTCAGATTACATCTCCATCACAGTGCCCTCTTTCCACCTCTCCCAAATCCCCCCTCCCACCCTCTACACCCTATCCCTTCCATCCCACTCCTCTGGAGGGGAATGTCTCTACATATCAGTCCCCTGCCCCAGTTCAGCAGTCATATGAGGGATAAGAGCCTCCTCATACACTGGGGGCCTACAAGGCAACACCATTAGGGAAAAGTGTCTCATTGACAGGTAACAAAGTCTATGTTCCGGTTCCCTTTGATGCATTGGTTGTAGCATAGTTCTCCTGTACTATATGGTGGCTAAAATCCGATTAGAAGTGAATAGATGCCATGTGCATCTTTCTGAGTCTGGGTTAGCTCACTCAGAATGAACTTCCCTTGTTCCATCCATTTGGCTACAAATTGCATGATTTCGTTCTTTGTGATGGCTTAGTAGTATTACATTGTGTAGATGTACCAGAGTTTTTTGTTTGTTTTTTTTTATCCATTCCTCGGTTGAGGGACATCTGGGTTGTTTCCAGTTTCTAGCTATTACAAATATGGCTTCTATGAACATAGATGAGGAGATGTCCTTGTGGTTTGGTGAGGATTCATTTGGATGTATACCCAGAAGTGGTATGACTAGGTCTTGAGGTAGAGCTATTCCAAGTTTGCTAAGATATCGCCAGACTGATTTCCACAGTGGTTGTACAAGCTTGCACTCCCACCAGCAATGGAGTAGGGTTCCTCTTTCTCCACACCCTTGCCAGCATGTGCTGTCACTTGAGATTTTGATCTTAGCCATTCTGACAGGTGTGAGATGGAATCTCAGAGTCATCTTGAGTTGAATTTCTCTGATGATTAAGGATTCTGAGCATTTCTTCAAGTGTCTCTCAGTCTTTAGGGATTCCTCCTTTGTGAATTCTCTATTTAGCTCTGTTCCCCATTTTTTGATTGGATCAATTGGTTTCTTGGCATTTAATTTCCTTAGTTCTTTGTAAATTTTGGATATTAGCCCTCTATCAGATGTGGGGTGGATGAAGATTTTTTTCCCAATCTGTAAGTTGCTGTTTTGTTCAAATGACAGTGACTTTTGCCTTAGAGAAGCTTTTTGGTTTCACGAGGCCAATTTATTAATTGTTGGTCTTAGAGTCTGAGCTGTTGGTGTTCTGCTCAGGAAGTTGTCACCTGTGCCAAAGAGTTTGAGGCTTTTCCCCACTTCTAGTAGATTTAGTGTGTCAGGCCTTATGTTAAGGTCTTTGATCCACTTGGACTTAAGTTTTATGCAAGGTGATAAGTATGGGTCTAATTTCATTCTTTTACTTGTTGACATCCAGTTAAGCCAGCACCATTTGTTGAAGATGCTGTCCTTTGTCCATTGTATGGTTTTGGCTTCTTTGTCAAAAATTAAGTGACCATAGGTGTGTGGGTTCATTTCTTGATCTTCAGTTTGATTCCATTTATTCACTGGTCTGTTTCTATACCAGTACCATGCTGTTATTTTTTTTTTAACTATTGTTGTGTAGAACAGCTTGAGATTTGGGATGGTGATACATACAGATGTTTTCTTTTATTTGTTTTTATTTTACAGGATTGATTTAGCTATTCTGGTTTTTTTGTTATTCCATATGAAGTTGAGAATTGCTTTCTACAAATCTATAAAGAATTGTGGTGGTATTTTGGTAGGAATTGCATTGAATCTGTATATTGCTTTTGGCAGGATGGCCATTTTTATTATATTGATCCTACCTATCATAAGCATGGGAGATCTTTCCATCTTTTGATGTCCTCTTCAATTTCTTTCTTCAAAGACTTGAAGTTCTTGTCATACAGGTCTTTCACTTGGTGGTTAGAGTTACCCCCAGGTATTTTATATTGTTCGTGGCTGTTGTGAAGGGTGTTGATTCCCTAATTTCTTTCGCAGCCTATTTATTGTTGTATAAAAAAAGACTTCTGATTTCTTTGAATTAATTTTGTATCCAGCCAACTTGCTGGAGGTGTTTATTAGCTGTAAGTGTTCTCTGGTGGAATTTTTGGGGTCGCTTATGTATACTATCATATCATCTGCAAATAGGGATAATTTGACTTCTACGTTTTCAATATTTATCCTCTTGATATCCTTTAGTTGACTTATTCCTCTAGCAAGAACTTCAAGTACTATATTGAAGAGATATGGTGAAAGTGGACATCCTTGTCTTGTCCCTGAGTTTAGAGGAAATGCTTCAAGTTTCTCTACATTTAATTTGATGTTGGCTACTGGCTTGCTGTATCCCACCTTTATTCTTCTAGGTATGTTCCTTGTATGCCTGTTCTTTCCAGGACTTTTAGCATGAAGGTGTGTTGGATTTTGTCAAATGCTTTTTCAGCATCTATTGAGATGATCATGTGGGTTTTTTTCTTTCAACTTGTTTATATGGTGAATTACGTTGATGGATTTTTGTATGTTGAACCATCTCTGTATTCCTTGGATGAAGCCTACTTGATCATGGTGTATGATAGTTTTGATGTGTTCTTGGATTCGGTTTGCAAGTATTTTATTAAGTATTTTTGCATCTGTGTTCATGAGGGAGATTGGTCTGAAGCTCTCTTTCTTCATTGGGTCTTTGTGTGGTTAGGAATCAGGGTGACTGTGGCCAGATAGAAGGAATTTTGCAGTATTCTTTCTGATTCTATTTTGTGGAAGAGTTTGAAGAGTATTGGTTTTAGCTCTCCTTTGAAAGTATGGTAGAATTCTGTGTTGAAACCATCTGGCCCTGGACTTTTTTTTGTTGGGAGAATTGTAATGACTGTTTCTATTTCCTTAGGGGTTATAGGGCAATTTAATCTATTAATCCGATATTGATTTAACATTGGTAGGTGGAATCTATCAAAAAATATGTCCATTTCACTTAGGTTTTCAAATTTGGTGGAGTATAGATTTTTGAGGTAGGAACTAAAGATTCTCTGGATTTCCTCAATGTCTGTTGTTATTTCTCCATATTCATTTCTGGTTTTGTTGATTTGGGTTTTTTCTCTCTGCCTTTTAGTTAATTTGGCTAAGGGTTGGTTTATTTTGTTGATTTTCTCAAAAACCAACTCTTACTTTTCATTGATTCTTTGTATTGTTCTTTTTGTTTCTAAGTTGTTAATTTCAGCACTAAGTTTGATGATTTCCTGCCTACTGCTCCTCTTGTGGGTGTTTGCTTCTTTTTTCCCCAGTTCTTCCAGTTCTGCTGTTAATTTGCTAATATGAGCCGTCACGATTTTCTTTTTGAAGGGACTAAGTGCTATGAAGTTTCCTCGTAGCACTGCTTTCATTGTGTCCCATAGGTTGTGTATGTTGTGCCTTCATTGTCGTTGGATATTAAGAAGTCTTTGATTTCCTTCTTCATTTCTTCCCTGACCCAGTGGTTAATAAGTAGAAAGAGTTCAGTTTATATAAATGTGTAGGCCTTCTATTATTTCTGTTGTTATTGAAGTCCAGCTTTATTCCATGGTTATCTGATAAGATGCAAGGGGTTATTTCAATTTTCTTGTTATCTATTGAGGCTTGCTTTGTGTCCAACTATATAGTCAATTGTGGAGGAGGTTCCATGCAGTGCTGAAAAGAAGGTATATCTTTTTGTGTTTGGGTGAAACTTTCTGTAGATATCTGTTAGGTCCATTTGGTTCATGACTTCTGTTAGGCTCATTATTTCTCTCCTTGGTTTCTGTCTCCATGATCTGTCCATTGTTGTGAGTGGAGAGTTGAAGTCTCTTACTACTGATCAATGTGAGTTTTAAGCTTTAGAAGGGTTTCTTTTATATATGTGTGTGCCCTTCTATTTGGGGCATAGATATTCAATATTGAGATGTTATCTTGATGAATTTTTCCTTTAACAAGTATGTAGTGCCCTTCTCTATCTTTTCTGAATAACTTTGGTTAAGGGTCTATTTTATTTGATGTTAGAATGGCTACTCCAGCTTGCTTCCTGGGCCCATTTGCTTGGAAAACCTTTTCCCAGGCCTTTATTCTGAGGTAGCGTCTATCTTTGTTAGTGAGATGCATTTCTTGTATGCAGCAAATTGTTGGGTCTTGTTCGTGTATCCATTCTGTAAGCCTGTGTCTTTTTACTGGGGAGTTGAGTCCATTGATGTAGATGGACATTAATGACCAAAGGTTGTTATTTCCTGTATTTTGATGTCAGTGTTGGTTGTGTATTTCTTTTGGTTTAGCTGCATTGGAGTTTTTTGCATCCTCTGTTTTCTTGGATGTAGTTATCTTCTCTGGGTTGGAGTTTTCCTTCTAAGATCTTTTGTAGGGCTGGATTTCTGGGGAGATACTGTTTAAATTTAATTTTATCATGGAATATCTTGTTTTCTCCATCTATGTTGATTGAGAGTTTTGCTGGATATAGTAGCCTGGCAGAGCACCTATGTTCTTTTAGGGCTTGTAGGACGTCCGCCCAGGCCCTTTTTGCTTTTAGAGTTTCTGAGAAGTCAGGTGTAATTCTGATGGGTCTGGCATTATATGTTACTTGACCTTTTTCTCTTATGGTTTTTAATATTCTTTCTTTGTTCTGTACATTTGGAGTTTCAATTATCATGTGGCAAGAGGAATTTCTTTTCTGATCTAAACTTTTTGGAGTCTGTATGTCTCTTGGAATTTATTTGGCATCTCTTTAAGTTTGGGAAGTTTTTTTCTATAATTTTGTTGAAGATGCTACTCTGGACCTTGGAGTTGGGAATCTTCTCTTTCATCTATGCCTATAATTCTTAGGTTCCATCCTTTCATTGAGTCCTTAATTTCTTGAATGTTATTTGTAAGAACTTCTTTAGATTTCTCATTTTCTTCGGCGGATGTATTTATTTCTTCAGTTGAATCTTCCACACCTGAGATTCTGTCTTCCATCACTTGTATTCTATTTTTGATACTCATATCCGTAGTTCCTGTTCTCTTCCCTTGGTTTTCCACTTCCAGTACTGTTGTTTCTGCTTGTGATCTCTTCATTGCTTCCATTTCTAATTTCAAGCCTTGAAAGCTTTTAGACATTTTGTACATTTCCTGCTCCAATTTAGATGACTTTGTCTGCCATTCATTCAGATGTTTCATAGCCTTGCCTCTTTCCTATTCATATTTGACTGAGTTGGCTTGCAGGTCTCTCTCTAATGGTGTTCTCCATTGCTTTCATTTGTAAAATTGAAGATTCTTTGTATTCTTTCAGAGTTTTCAGTTCTGCTTGTAAGGACTCTATCAATTTCCTAACTATAGATTTGTTGTCATTTTTGTGTGTTTCAGCTGTAGTGGGATGGTCAAGGTTTGCTGTATTAGTATTGCTGTATTTTGTTGGAGTCATATTTCCCTGATTTTTGTCAGATTTGTTTTTTCACTGACCTTTAGCCATCTGGCTGTCCTTAGCTGATTGTTCCTAGTGTCTTCTGGACCTGATGCTAAGGATGAGACTTTGGTGTAGGGGCTGTATAGTTTTGGTGGTCTAGGTGGGGTCTTGCCTTGGGGGCTGTATTTCAGTGGGCCCCCTAAAGTTAACACCTTCCAGTTGTGTCCCAACTGGGAGCTCAGGTTGGGGTTAAGGTTGGATGTGTTATTCCAGCCTGCAGAGTCCCCTGCTTCTAATTGTCTGCTCCAAGGGTTAGGTCAGTTGTCATGTTCCCCTCAGGTGGCTCCTCCTAGATGGTCCCAAGGACACCTCTGTGATTCTCAGACCTAGGCACTAAGCCCTTGTAGACTGAGTCACTCAGCAGTGCACACAGGTCAAGAACTCGCTGATCCAGGGGTGGAACTGTAGATGCTAAAGATCTGATTTCCAGCTGGAGGAGCCAGCACTGGCTGAAGGGTCCAATATTAACCCCACAACCAGTCCAGGGCTTGGACTCAATGGAGTTCCCAGCAACTTTCCAACAAGACCACCTGCCTTTCAGCCCACTCTGATCTCACCATTCCTGTGACTGTATTGGTCTTTATCTAGGTGACAGAGCTGTCCTGAGGATACTGGTGATTGGGGCAGCCCACCCACCAAGGCCGGGAACTCTGCACTGGGAGGCATAGTCTGCTACAGGAAGTGTATCCTGATGTTTTGTCTAGCTGCATTGTTCTTCCAAGTGATTGTAAATCTCTTAGAGGGGCCTGTATGTTCAATACCCCTCTGAGTAAGCCCAAATATGCTTGCATCTTCTAGACTGCTGCTCTGCTGGAGATAGACCACTGTTGTCCCACAGCTGAGACCACAGTAGCTTTGCTGAGGATATATCTGTTCCTGCAGCTCTCCTCTTCTTCCCCCTGGTGTCGGAATGCCCACATGGAATCTGGGAGCCCAGGAGGCTGATGAGTAATCCTGTCTAGGGTTCAAAGCTGCTCACTGGGTACTTGAGTGGCTCCTACTCACTGGTCTTCTCCTGGTGACGATTCTGCTACTTTTCCAGCCTCTGCGACTTCTGTGGTTTCTGCTGGTAGGTTTTTCTGAGTGTCCAATAGTCACACTCAGGGACTTTTATTAGTCCCTGGGTTGCCAGGTAAACCCCGCAGGTTCACACCTCTCAGATTGTTGCTTAGCATCTTATAACTCTGGTGTTATTGCTGTTTTCCCTGTGTTCAAAATCTCTTTCCAGTTGTATAGAAACATTTCCAGAGAATATGATATGCTAAATTCTGGCCTGTACTTGGTTAATATAGTGTAAATAGAACCATAGAAATAAAAGTCATGTGATAAAGTATAAGATATGTGTAAAGAATCCCATGTCTTTTATTAAGGTTCTAATTCTAAATAACATTAATTTTAAAAATCTATTGTTTTCTGCAGTTGCGTCACACATGTTAATGCTCTGAATCTTTGCGACTATGTTTCTCCAATCAGTAGAGATTATATCATCTAAATAAATAATGAAAGTATTCTCAACAATACAGAAAATTTGCAAAAGTCATGCAAAGGAGGTTCATTAGTCAGCATAGGCAAAATGTGAAATACAGTTCAATCCACATTGAAAGAGTCTCTTATGTGTAGAAATGTTGCTCATGAAAATAAGACTCCTCACTATACAAGCCACATTCTGCACACCAGCTGAGATATGAAGTACCTCTGTCCCTGACATGTATAGCCTGTACATCATTTGGTTTGCTGAGCTCAAGCATTGCAGTCCACAATGATCTAGGAGGATCACATACCGGTGTGAGACTCCATTGCTTTCTCTTATTTCAGAATATTGCTCTGCCTTGTAATTGCAAGTTAGAGAACTAACATCCAGTGAGCCAAGACTATTCAGATCCTTGGCCTAGAGAAGATGTCATTACATATAATATTAAGTATTCAATCATAATAATGTATTTTCCACTGCTGAAGGACAAAACTCCATGTTATGAACATGAATATATAATAATATTTAATATAGTCATTCATATGTATGTATGTATGTATATTATACATTATATATTATATTTTATAATATATACATTATACACACACATATATATGATTGAAAGTCTTACCATCTAAGGTAACAGTGATTATAGACAGCCCATTCTATTCATGTTAAATGAATCTGAATTTGTAACAATTTTATTTTCCTTTAAAAACAAAGAAAATAGCTAAGAAGTTTAGCCTTCAATTTGATGATTATGTTTTAAAGATTAGATATAGATATAGATAGACTGACAGACAGACAGATGAAGAGACAGATATAGATATAATTTATTTGTGTGTGTTTATTTGTGTATGTGCGTTTGTGTGTGTATATGTATTCCATGTGTGTGGTTATGCCCATGGAGAAAGAAGAGACTATCAGATCCCTTGGAGATGAAATTTCGAATTATCGTAAGCTTCCCTTATAGGTTTTGGGGAGAAAACTGAGGTCAGTTTTTGGACAAACAACAAATGATCTAAATGCTGAGCCATGTCTTCAGCACACACTGGTTAGGTTTTAGTTCACCTTTTCATTCTATATGTGTTGCCTGGCCATGGAACTTTTTAATAAACTGATTATGCACTGTTATACTATTAATTTGAAAAGTCATTTTAGCTTTTGCTTATGATTTCATCATGTTCTCTAGAGCACACAGGGATTGTTTTTGTTTTGTTTTGTTTTGTTTTTTTAATTTGATTGTTTGTTTAAAGAAAGAAACAACGTTTTTGATGTTGAACATCTTTAATGTATTTGGAGTTTACCTTGAGAGCAACTTGAAAGGAGTCAATGAAGATAAATTAAATACAGGAGGATGTCACACTACTGTGAATTAGAACTAAGGAAGAATTCCATATAATCCTACTTCCCACTTCTCCCTGGGTGCTATTATTAGTAATTTGTTTTGTCCTGGGCTAGAACAATTTAATGGCCTCTATCTCAATCCATGAGTATGCCAGCCTTTCAAACACCAACTGTTTATAAGGCATCTTATACGTGCAACGCAAAGGACGTATCTTTTAGTTTAATTGAAAGTAGTATTTTTTCTTTAAGAACCAGGAGTGGTGGTGCACTCCTTTAATCCCAGCACTCAGGAGGAAGAGGCAGATGGATCTCTGAGTTTGAGGAAATCTGATGTACAGAGTGAGTTCCCAGGCAGCCAGGGCTACACTGGGAAGGATTTAACCCCTTTAGACCTTCCCATACATGCCCACACCTCTCTTTCTCTCTCTGACTAAAATATAACCAGTCATCTAAAAATAATTTGATAAAATAAAAACAAACCAGAAGAGGACAAAGCAAGGAACCAGAAGGAAAAAAGCATAAGAAACACATATATAGGGAATCCAAGATGGTGGCGGCCTGCGCGAAAGTATTTTGATTTCAGGGTTAACAGTCATAAGGCAGCAAGTGTTGCAGGACGCTGTACAAAGGGCACCCAGCTACCAGGGACCACGGATGATACCTGAGCAGGACGCTCCTTCCCACTCTTGGACACACAAGGAAGCGGCTGGACCTGGGAATCGGGATCACCCATCCTCCAACAGGAGAGACTCTCAGTAAGTTCCAACCTAATACCCAGCGAGCAAATTCAGAACCCACGCAGAGATAATCCCCACCCTTCTGGATGCTCCCAGGTCTCACACAGAGGATCCAACTATCTGGTGAAAGTTTGCGACCCTTGGAAGTGAGCGCAGCTCCACTGCAAAGTGCCTTCAGACCGCAGATCACAGTCTGTGACAAAACTAACCAGTTTACAAGCCGTGGGAGCGGCAAGGCTATTGGAGCTGGACTGCAGATTTACCAACTACAGGAACCAACCCCGGGAAAACTGCGAGATATTTGAAACTGTCGTATATTGGAGTTTTGTACTAGTATGGGCCCTTCCAGCTGGGAACCAGAGCTTACTTGTACACAGCTCCACCACCTGGATTAGTTAGGTCTCCACCTGGGAGGCAGGACTGAATGACTCATCTTATAGGGGTGGAGTAAGGCAACGCTACTTCTACACCAAAGCGCCCCCTTTGAACCAAGTCCAGAAGACAGCAAAAAAATTCCACATGGCCAGAGGACCCAGACAAAAACAAAACAAACAAACAAAAAAAAAAACAGAGCGAAATATCTCCAACAAAAGAAAGCAACGCTACTCTGTCCAGCCCGAACCACCTCACCACAACTGAAACACATGAAAACGATGACAATTCTACATTACAGAAAGTGATAGAGTCCCTTCAAGAAGAACTTAAAACTATGAAGGAATTCAAAGAATCCACAATTTTACAAGTCAAAACAATGAACAACATCATTAAAGAGCTCCAAGCCAAGGTGACTCAGCTTGAACAGGAAAAGGACAAAGCAATGAAAGATCTCCAGGCAAAAATAAGCAAACTGGAGAAGGAAATGTACAAAACGAACACTACCATTCAAGACATGAAAATAGATATGGAAACAATAAAGAAAACACAGTCAGAGTTAAAAGAGGAAATGGAGAATCAAGAGAAGAGAACAGGAACTACGGATGTGAGTAGCAAAAATAGGATGCAAGAGATGGAAGACAGGATCTCAGGCATGGAAGATTCGATGGAAGAAATCAGTACAACATCCAAAGAAAATGAGAAAGCTAAAAAATCTCTCACCCACAACATCCAAGAAAGCAAGGACTCAATGAAAAGATGGAACCTAAGAATTATAGGCATAGAGGAAAGAGAAGACTCATGACTCCAAGGACCAGGAAATATCCTCAACAAAATCATAGAAGAAAACTTCCCAAACCTAAAGAAAGAGATGCCAGAAAAAAAATCCAAGAGGCTTACAGAACACCAAACAGATTAGATCAGAAAAGAAATTCCTCTCGCCACATAATAATAGAAACTCCAAATGTAGAGAACAAAGAAAGGAAATTAAAAGCTGTAAGAGAAAAAGGCCAAGTCACATACAATGGAAGACACATCAGAATCACACCTGACTTCTCCTCAGAAACATTAAAAGCTAGAAGGGCCTGGACGGATGTCCTACAAGCCCTGAGAGAACATAGGTGCCCAGACAGACTACTTACTATACCCAGCAAAACTCAATCAACATAGAAGGAGAAAACAAGATATTCCATGACAAAATCAAATTCAAACAATATCTCCTCACGAACCCAACCCTACAGAAGATCCTAGAAGGAAAATTCCAACACAGAGAAGATAACTACACCCTAGAAAACAGAGGAAATAGAAACATTCACAGCAACTAAACAAAAAGAAACACAAGACAGTCAGTTATACCAAAATAATGGGAAATAACAACCCTTGGTCACTAATATCCATCAACATCAATGGACTCAAATCCCCAATAAAAAGACACAGACTTACAGACTGGATCCATAAACAAGACCCATCCTTTTGCTGTATACAAGAAACACACCTCACTATTGAAGATAAACACTATCTCAGAGTAAAGGGCTGGGAAAAGGTTTTCCAAGCAAATGGACCCAGGAAACAAGCTGGAGTAGCCACCCTAATATCAAACAAACTAGACTTCCAATTGAAGTTAATAAAAAAAGACAGAGAAGGGCATTACATACTCATTAAAGGAAATATCCACCAAGAGGACATCTCAGTATTGAACATCGATGCCCCAAATACAAGGCACCTATATTTATAAAAGAAACGCTTCTAAAACTTAAATCGCACACCGATCCAAACACTTTAATAGTGCGAGACTTCAACACCCCTCTCACAACTATGGACAGATCATCAAGACAGAAGCCAAATAGAGAAATAATGAGTCTAACAGAGATCATGAAACAAATGGACCTAACAGATATCTACAGAACGTTTCACCCAAACAAAAAAGAATACACTTTCTTCTCAGCACCTCACGGATCCTTCTCCAAAATCGACCATATAGTTGGACACAAAGATAGCCTCAACAGATACAAGAAAATTGAAATAACCCCTTGTATCTTATCAGACCCCAATGGAATAAAGCTGGACTTCAATAGCAAAAGAATCAACAGAAAGTCTACACTCACATGGAAATTGAACAACTCTTTACTAGAGGACCACTGGGTCAGGGAAGAAATAAAGAAGGAAATAGAAGACTTCCTAAAATCCAACGAAAATGAAGACACAACATACCCAAACATATGGGTCACAATGAAAGCTGTGCTATGAGGAAAGTTCATAGCACTAAGTGCCTTCAAAAAGAAAATTGGGACAGCTCATATTAGTGAATTAACAGCTAAACTGGGTGAATTGGAAAAAAAAAAAAGCAAACACTCCCAAGAGGAGCAGAAGGCAGGAGATCATCAAACTTAGGGCTGAAATCAACAACTTAGAAACAAAAAGAACTATACAAAGAATCAATGAAACCAAGAGTTGGTTCTTCGAGAAAATCAACAAAATAGACAGACCCTTAGCTAAATTAACTAAAAGACAGAGGGAGAAAATACAAATCAACAAAATCAGAAATGCAAAGGGAGAAATAACAACAGACATTCCGGAAATCCAGAGAATATTTGGATCCTACTTTAAAAATCTATACTCCACCAAATTTGAAAACTTAAGTGAAATGGACAATTTTCTTGATAGATTCCACCTACCAAAACTAAATCAAAATCAGATAAACAGATTAAACAGCCCTACAACCCATAAGGAAATAGAAACAGTCATTAAAAATCTGCTAGAATGTATGGAGAGAAAATGGGAACTGTCCAGGTAGTCACTGGTTTGTCATTTCTTAGTATTGGAAGCTGCAGGCCCTGCACTTCCTATATAATCAGATATATTTATCCTTCTCAGCTCTCTGAGGTGGTTGAAGAATAGACAGCTTGAGTCTAATAGCTAAATTTTGAGTTGTTTAGGAATCAAGAGGGCGTTCTAGATCTAAGAAGATGGTTATAATAGTGATACAAGTTAGTATGAAAGCTAAGTCAGTTATAGAACTTTAAACTCATGGAGATGGTTAGAAGGTAGAAGGTTAAAGTCAGGGGCCAAATAAGTATGAACTGGACATTGGGAAGGTATACTGGGCCATTTAACTCTCATAAATGTGGCATATTTAATTCTGCTGTTTTGTATAGAATTTACTGTTATAAGAGAAAGAAAAAAACATTTGTTGGATTGAAAAGGGAAGCTGTTGGGGGGAAGAGGGTGGAAGGGTGGGACAGGAAGGGGGAATAGGGAAGGGTTTGTGACTGAGATGTAACTTGAAAAAAAAAAATAAAGTGCTTATATATAAAAAAAGGATGTTGAGCATAATACTCTATTGAAAAGGAGTGTAGATATAGATAGTGGGCCATTCTATCTCCTACCACCTTTGATGGCATTGTTTATTGAGATGTGTCTTAAAGTAAATTCATGTGACTTATTTCATTTATACATTTATGTATGTTGAATTATCATTGAATCTCTGGAATAAAGTCAACTTGATCATGAAAAAAAAAAATCTCCCTACCAAAAAAAGCCCAGGGCCAGATGGCTTTAGCACGGAATTCTACCAGACCTTCAAAGAGGAGCTAACACCAAGACTTTTCAAACTCTTTCACAAAATAGAATCTGAAAGAACATTGCCAAACTCATTCTATAAGGCCACAGTCGCTCTGATTCCTAAACCACACAAAGACCCAACAAAGAAAGAGAACTTCAGACCATTCTCCCTCATGAACATAGATGCAAAAATACTTAATAAAATCCTAGCAAACCGAATTCAAGAACACATCAAAAGTATCATACACCATGATAAAGTAGGCTTCATTCCAGGGATGCAGGGATGGTTCAACATACAATAATCTATCAACGACATTCACCATATAAACAAGATGAAAGAAAAAAACCATATGATGATCTCGCTAGATGCAGAAAAAACATTTGACAAAATCCAACACTCCTTCATGATAAAAGTTCTGGAGAGAACGGGCATACAAGAACCGTACCTAGAAATAATAAAGGAAATATACAGCAGGCCATTGGCCAACAACAAAATAAATGAGGAGAAACTTGAAGCATTTCCTCTAAACTCAGGGACAAGACAAGGATGTCCACTTTCACTATATCTCTTCAATATAGTACTTGAAGTTCTTGCTAGAGCAATAGGACAACTAACGGAGATCAAGGGGATAAACAAAAGAAACAAAGAAGTCAAATTATCCCTATTTGCAGATGATATGATAGTATGCATAAGCGACCCCAAAAATTCCACCAGAGAACTCTTACAGCTGATAAACACCTTCAGCAAAATGGCTGGATACAAAATTAATTCAAAAAAATCAGAAGCCCTTCTTTATACAACAAACAAATATACCGAGAAAGAAATAAGGGAAACAACCCCCTTCACAATAGCCACAAACAACATAAAATACCTGGGGATAATTCTAACCAAGCAAGTAAAGGACCTGTACAACAAGAACTTCAAGCCCCTGAAGAAAGAAATGGAAGAGGCCTTCAGAAGATGGAAATATCTCCCATGCTCATGGATAGTAGGATCAACATAATAAAAATGGCCATCCTACCAAAAGCAATATATAGATTCAATGCAGTTCCTATCAAAATACCAACTCAATTTTTTTATAGACTTGGAAAGAGCTATTCTCAACAAAAAGGAACAACAAAAAGCCCAGAATAGCTAAATCAATCCTGTACAAAAAAAAAAAAATCTGGAGGTATCACCATCCCAGATTTTAAGCTGTACTACAGAGCAATAGTTGTAAAAACAGCATGGTTTTGGTATAGAAACAGACCAGTAGATCAATGGAATCGAATTAAAGATCCAGAAATAGACCCACACACTTATGGCCACTTAATTTTTGACAAAGAAGCCAAAACGGCACAATGGAAGAAGGACAGCATCTTCAACAAATGGTGCTGGTCCAACTGGATGTCCACTTATAAAAGAATGAAATTAGACCCATACTTATCACCTTGTACAAAACTTAAGTCCAAGTGGATCAAAGACCTTAACATAAAGCCAGTCACACTAAATCTACTAGAAGAAAAAGTGGGAGAAACCCTTGAACTAATTGGCACATGCGACAACTTCCTGAACAGAACACCAACAGCTCAGGACCTGAGATCAACAATCAATAAATGGGACCTCATGAAACTGAAAAGCTTCTGTTTGGCAAAAGACACTGTCATTCGAACAAAATGGCAGCCTACAGACTGGGAGAAAATCTTCACCAACCCCACATCTGACAGAGGGCTAATATCCAAAATCTACAAAGAACTCAAGAAATTAAATGGCAAGAAACCAAATAATCCAATCAAAATATGGGGGACAGAGCTAAATAAAGAATTCCCAAAGGAGGAATCCCTAATGGCTGAGAGACACTTGAAGAAATGCTCAACATCCTTAATCATCAGAGAAATGCAACTCAAGACGACTCTGAGATTCCATCTCACACCTGTCAGAATGGCTAAGTTCCAAACTCAAACAACAGCACATTCTGGCAAGGGTGTGGAGAAAGGGGAAAGCTACTCCATTGCTGGTGGGAATGCAGGCTTGTGCAACCACTATGGAGGTCAGTCTGGCGATATCTTAGAAAACTTGGAATAGCTTTGCATCAGGACTCAGCCATACCACTTCTGGGTATACACCCAAATGCCTCTTCATGGAATCATAAGGAAGTTTGCTCATCTATGTTTATAGCAGCCTTATTTGTAATAGCTAGCAACTGGAAACAACCCAGATGTCCCTCAACTGAAGAATGGGTTAAAAAATTTTGGTACATCTACACAATGGAATACTATACAGCTATCAGGAACAATGAAATTATGCAATTTGCAGCCAAATGGATGGAACTAGAAAAACTCATCCTGAGTGAGCTAATGCAGACTCAGAAGGACGCATATGGCATCTATTCACTTATAGTAGGATTTTAGCTATATGGTAGAAGGTATCAATACTACAACTAACACACCAAAGGGAACTTGGACATAGACTTTTTATTTTTAATTTTTATTTTTTGTTTATTTTTTTTCTATTTTTTAGTCTTTTTATCTATTGTCTCCTTATTGGTTTGTTTGTTTAGTAGTTCTCTCTCCTGGGCAACAAGACACTTTTCACTGATGGTACTGCTTCGTAGACCCCCTATGAATGAGGAGGCTCTTGGCCCTCATATCACCTCTCAACTGAGATGAGGGACTGTTATATAAGGACACCCCACCCCAGAGAAATGGGATGGAAGGGTTAGGAGGTAAAGAAAAAAAATGAAATGTGATGTTTTGGCCTTTTACTACTAATTGTCATAAACTGTTTAGGATAATTAAGAAATGCAAACTAATGGTTATGTAAGCCAGTCATTCTGTTAGGTACTATGGCAGCCTGTTTTAGTTACTTTCTAAGCTAATCAGAAATAAAGCTGCTATGAGACAAGCAACATCTGCTTACCCTAATATAAGAGATAGATAAGGCCTCTTCAAAAAACTCAAGAGATCTGCAGAATATGGCATTCAAAGATGTTTTCGTAACTTTAGAATTTTTTATATCAAGACATATCAACTCCTGACAGCACCCCTTATTCTCCTCCAAGTAGAAAATGAGCATTGAAGAATCTCCAGTGGGAGATGATTGAATTAGTTACAAGCCTATCTCTTGGTAGGAAAAGCCCCTTGCTCCAACTGTAGACAGAATGCTGTCCAAAAAGGGCAAAACCTGGAAGCAGGTAAGTCGACAGCCTAGCTCTGCCAAGACAGAGTAGGTAAGTCCTTCATAACCCCTGCTCTACAATCAATGTCTGTCAGAGAAACGGGGCCAAATGACTGAAGATCGATGCTGTAATGTATGGAGAGAAAATGGGAACTGTCCAGGCAGCCACTGGTATGTCATTTCTTAGTTTGGGAAGCTGCAGGCCCTGTACTTCCTATAAATTCTGATATATTTATCCCTCTCAGGTCTCTGAGGTGGTTGAAGAACAGATAGTTAGAGTCTCATAATTAAATTTTGAGTTGTTTAGGAGTCAAGAGAGTGTTATAGATCTAAGAAGATACTTTTAAAATTGTGTTGCAAGTTAGTATGAATGTTGAGTCAGATATAGAACTTTAAACTCATGGAGATGGTTAGATAGTAGAAAGTTAAAATCAGGTACCAAATACATATGGACTGGACATTGGGAATGTATGCTAAGCCATATAACCCTCATAACTGTGGCCTAATTACCTCTGTTGTTTTGTATTATATTTATTATTATAAGAGAAAGAACCATTTGTTGGACTGAAAGGGGAAACTGTAGGGGAAAATAAGATATACCTTAAAGTTAAAAGAAAAAAAATAGGGAAGAAGATGGGGGGTTGAGGGTGGGGGTGGGACTGGAGGGGGAATAGGGAGGGGACTGCGATTGAGATGTAACTTGAAGAAATAAAAAATAAAGGAAAAAAAAGAAAGAAGCACATATATAGACACCAAAACACATATATTCATACAGAGAAAAAAAAAACAGAAAAGCAAAATCAGAAGCTATAATATATAACCAAAAGTTTTGTAAACTTAAAAAAATGTCCAGATAAAGCAGAACGAGACAAAAGCATTTCAGAATTCTCTCATGAATTCATTCTGTGTTGTCCATCCACTGCAAGACACTGGAACTGCCCATAAGTACAGTTTGTACACCCAGTACAACCTTATTGGAGAAAAGTATTTTTTTCTTTGCAAGTCGTTATCAAGTGAGTATAGCTTTTGGGTTATGTGTGGGTATTTGTGTCCTATTCCCCTCTCAGCACTGTGCCTCCATCTGGCTTGGACCTATGTAGCCCCTGTGCAACTGTCACAGTCTCTGTGAGTTTATATGTGCTTGATTTGTTGTGTCTAGGAAGACCTTATGTTCTTTGTACCTTCTGTCATCACTGGCTCTTACAGTGTTTCTGCCTCTTCTTCCGCAGTGCTCCCTGAGACCTGAGGGGAGGGATTTGATGGAAAAATCCCATTTAGGACTAAGTGTTTTCCAAGGTCTCTTATGCTCTGCACATTGTCCACTTATGGACCTCTGTATTTGTTCCCATCTTGTGGAGGATGCATGTCTAATCACCTGTTAACCTAAAATCTCTGTGTATCTTTATTAGGCTCTCAAGTTCTTAGTAGAAATGTTTAAAAGTTATTGCTTCTTGTAATTACTAGTAGATAATGCTGAATATTAAAGCTTACTGAGTATTTAATACACATAAAATATTTTGCATTCATATCAATGTGACCCCAGGTGGTGGCCCAGACTGCAGACATCCACATGACCCTCAGAGGCCATATGGGCTATGGATATCAATGGGGTCCCCTGATGCAGTAGGACCACAAATCCAGATGTGGCCCTTGGAGGAAGCAGACACCTGAGCTGCCATAAAGGGCTATGATGTCCATTGTCCATTTTGCAGCAGAGATCCCTGTTGATGTCCATGGTCTTTACTGCTACCAGAGACCATGCTGAGGTCTGTGCTGATTCCTGAGACTCTATGAATATCTAGGACTGTAAAAGGCAGAAAAGCTACTTTAGCAGTGCTATTGATGACTACAGACTCACAGTTGAGAAACAGGGACATAGCAGGCCTCGGTGATAATTCCTACTACTTCCATCACAGTAACAACCTAGACAGAAAGCTGCTCTTGAATGTTTAATAACCCCATGAGCTCTTACTATGACCCAGCCAGCTCAACCTTTCCCCCAATATCTATTTACTTAAACAGCTTTAGCACACTTACTGGGCAATTATCCCTAAACTATTTTTCTCTTCTAGCCTGGATGTTACCTAGCTATACTTCTCAAGTTACTTGACAATAAGCTGTCCTGTTTGTGCTGGATTCACTCCAACAGGCCATGTCCGGTTCACCACCTCCACCCTCCTGCTTCTCCTTTTTCCTCTCTCTCTCTCTCTCTCTCTCTCTCTCTCTCTCTCTCTCTCTCT
>CAJQZJ010032332.1:5254461-5259461 GCA_907164525.1 Lophiomys imhausi
TGTGTGTGTGTGTGTGTGTGTGTGTGTGTGTGTGTGTGTGTGTGTGTATGTGTGTCTTGTGTGTGTGTAAATATCTCTTCAACTTTAATTTTAACTCCAAATTTCTTTAAAGTATCTTCTATATAAATATTCTGCAGTTGTGTCTACTTCTGTCAACAATGAAAATAGTTATTCTGTTGCTTATTATCCCCAGAAAATGTATATCTATGTATTTAGACCTTATAGGATGTGAAATCATGTTTCATTTTTGTATGTGAATCAAAGCTGTTGTTTGCGGAATGATTTTTGCAAACCATTATTCTTAAAGAAGTTGAACTGTGCCAAGGCTAAAATTCCCAGATTCATCCTCCATCTGCCAAATGTTATGAACAGCAAGTTGAAAGTGGGCCTGCTGTCACTGTGACCCTAGCTGACCTCTTAATTTCTTGAGTTCAAGTCCAATTAACCTCTAGGAAGAGGCACAACTGTTCTTAGCAGACAAGTCAATAGAATCCAATAGTAATCATTTCATTTTCTGCCTTGTCAAAGGGTGGCCCTCCCACCTAACGCATCTGACACAAAGGTGGTCATTTATCACCGTTTAGAAAACTGTACTGTTCCTTATCCTAGCTCTGTCTGAAGTACATTCATCAACTATACAGACAGGGTACTGGGTATGCTGTGAGAGGGCTCTGCAGAGGTGTTTTGGCAACCCTATGCAATCTTGGAAACCTGTTGGTGCTCCTTGGATAAGTACACACCAAAGTGTGTACCCAGACTGAAAGTGCTCTGTGGGGAATGTCTTTCCTTCAAAGAATGCTTACTTCCCAACTGCATTACTCTATAAAGCCCTCTTTCCTAAGGAAGTCAGTTGCTGATCATGTTTTAATGAGACACATTTTTAGAGTAGATGGTAAAAAATAAACACATTAAAAGGGAGTAGATGTGCACATTCAAAGAGACTTACTCAATGGTCAGTCTGCACAAAGTGAGGGAAGGAAAATTATCTTGGTTGTTTACATAAAACAGAATTTCACTAAATTTTTCAGGTAATATAAAGAATTAAATTGTTCATTCTAATATATGTTATTGTGAGTAATTTTTTTCTTTTTTTAATGTTTATTTATTACTTCAAGTTACATCTCCATCACAGCCCTCTCCCTCCACCCCTCCCAGCCTCACCCTCCTACCCTCTCACCCTTCCCCCCAGAATGCATAATTCTTTTTTTCAGTCCAACAAATAATTCTTTCTCTTATAACAATAAATACAGTACAAAACAACTGAAATAAATAGGCCACAATTCTGAGAGTTATATGGCTTAGCATACATTCTCACTGTCCAGTCCATATGTATTTGGTCCCTGACTTTAACATTCTACTATCTAACTTTCTCCATGAGTTTAAAGTTCTCTATCTAACTCAGCTTTCATACTAACTTGAATCACAATTTTAAAATTGTTTTTTTCTAGTGCCGAAATAGTTTATTCAAATACTAATATTACTTCAAAATTTAGATTGTTTAAAATTGAATTCTAGAGATAATAAACAAGTGATGCTGTTATTTTCAATACACCTAATTGAATTAAATGTCAACATGGAAAGCTGTCATTTAATTTATATTCCCATGCCAGGCTTACATATTCTGTGCATGTCAATCTTATTTAAGTTAATATGAAACTATAAGAAACTAAGTTTTGAGAAAATACGCATTTTTCCTACTTTGATAAACATTAAAAATTTCACAACATTCAGTAGTAGTTTTTTTTTTCTTTCATGTTTGCTTTTACAAATACTCAGAAGTACAGTTTCTCCTAGGAGAAAGATATTATGGGCTCCATATGTAAAACGTTGCCCATTGTCCTTCTAGAGCAGATGCTTTGGAGCAGGGCCTTCTCTGAAAATAAGAATATTCTATAATTATGCTTTCGTTCACATTGATCAATACAGTCCTATGTGATTCTTGAACACTTGATATATGGCTAAGACCTGTCTTCACTAAGTAAGAATTATTGGATAAATTTTGTCTCCAAATGTCACAACCCAAAGTTTGCATTTTCTCAAAATGCAACTAACCTTCAACCTCATACTACTTCATATTCTCTTGGTGTCTGGGTTTAAGTTCTGTAGGTAGACATTGGAGCATGGAGGATACATCTCCTCTAATATCAGTCCCTGACTCTTAGGGAGGACAGCTGTACATACATAGGGATTGGTGTTATCTGAAATGGGTGTTAAACTGTAAAGACTGTGCTATTTCATACCCACCAGCAGGACAAGTGATCTGAGTCAGGTTTATGTGGCCTAAGTGGCCAATAAAAAGAGTTTGGGTTCTTTTGGGAACATGAATCTCCTCATGTCTCATGAGCATTTTTCTGGGGTTAACAGAATGCCCTCTGAAAATATGTAGATTTTGGAAATAAATGCTTTAGTGTCTACACATAATTGACACTTGTAATATCTTAGTCATCTTCCGTGTTATTCCCAAAGTTTGAAATATTGTTTCAGTGAATTGGAATATCATCTTAAGTTTGCTCACATCCATGAGACATAAAACAGCCATACAAAAAATCTCTATAATTTACTTGTTCAGTTTCCCATTGTCTTGTATTAAAAGCTACCTAATAGAATTTATAGTTGGAGAAACCTTTTAGGCAGCACTCTTTGTATTTTTTATTAAGTCCAAACTCAGAGAATCTACTTAATGTCAATTTTGTTTTCTGGTTATACTGCACAGTATATTTTGCTTCAAATCTGCAGGACACTAGGACAAATTGATAATTGACCCCAAGGCCATTATAAATAAAGCACCTATGTTTTTCATTAGTACAGTAATATCTAGTCATAATGGTAAGAAGGCTCATGATATTCTTCCCCCTAGAAGAGAACAATCAAGAACTCATGGGTTTTAAAACATCCATTTAGAAAGCAAACTACTAGTCATGAGCAGTAATAGAAAAGAAAAGTTTAAGAATACGTGATTAGGAACATCCTCACGGTTCTGTTGTGTGCTGATCAATAGAATATCTCTTACTTGATTTGCTTTTTAAATTGTTCATCTGAAGAAAGAAAAATGTATCTGATAATGCAATTCCTTAAGGTATTTTTGTTTAGAAATATGCAAATATAATGGCCATAGCCCTTCCATATGAGAAAGTCATATCCAAATGTCCATTCATGTAGGGACATCACAACATGCTCCCTTGCTTCATATGTACTTGATTTAATTAAGTGTAGACTACATGACTTAGCCCTAAGAGACTCTACTTGTTTAGTAAATTAACAAGAATATATAGAAAACTTATATACATATATATATTAAAAACAAAGAGAATGCAAGATCTATAAAAGTGACCACCACCACTCTTACAAACTTAAATATAGAGAAAACAACCATTTCTAAAAAGGGAAAAATTAATCCAGAATGTAAAAAGATAATGGTTTTTGACTAAAAAAGCTCCCCATGCCACTTTATTAATTAAAATATCATTACATTGAAAAATAACTTTTTTTCACATTGTTATGAATTTACCTGCACATGAAAGGGGTGGATTTTGAGGTATGTGAATTATATGTTGACTTAAAGGTAAAAATAATGCCGTATACTTTAGATAATTGAGTGGGCAATGTAAAGAATATTTGAGAATGTAAAGAATAAGAAAATATGTATAGAACTGTCAGTCATCTCATCAGGTCAAGTTTTGGGTCACAAACTTCAATTCATTTGCATCCATTTATATGTAGAAATATGAAGGACAACTTTGAAGGCAGTATTTGTTTATATAAATAGGTCCAATTAGTTTACTGTTCTTAGTTTATTTAAATTGAAAGAAAGGAAAAATCAAAAATGGTAAATCAGCTACCCACAATGCACAGCCACCAATGTGAAAGATAAAACATATCTTGACTCATTGTTGAGCTGATGTGGCCAGAGTGACTTGATGTTTGGAATCAAACATAAAAGCAGTTCTATGAATCAAGAATTCCATTCTGATGAGAAGAAAATATCTGTAGTTCTCTCTCACATGTAGTTGGTAAAGTGAGAATTATACATTTGAGAACAATAAGAAAAGCAATCTTATGACTTGCACATTAGAAATATCACAAGGCATTAATTATAAGTCTTCTTGAGAATTTGCTAAGTGTTTTTGACACAACCTTTTAACTTTTTGAAAAAATTCTTTGATAATTTCATATATATATATGCATATATAATCCATGTGTACATGTAATACATGTGTATATATAACCCATATAATATATGTGTACATCCAGGCCACATTTACCTCTTATCCTCCTCTCTCCAATGCTCAGCCCTTCTTCTTTCCAAGGCTTCACTATTCAGGGAACAAAACCTTCTTACTCTAAAGAAAAACAAAGTGGCCAATCAAATAACTAGAAAATTTAGTTTTAGGAAGTTCAAAATTCAGCTAAATTTGCATAGGGAACAGAAAAATAATTAATATGTGATGATAGTTTTATAAAATTTCTTTCTACAGAAGCAAACAGAGCCACATGTTATCTGTGCTGTCACCATAATAAAAGAATATATTAACTTTATGTATAAATGTATAGATGGTATGAGCAGGAAAATCCCAAAACAATTTGCAAAGAAAAATATCTTTAATTAAGATCACTAATAAGTCAGGATATGAATTTTTCTCTGATTACCAAATCTTTTTACTGTGTTGTCAGAATTTGCCTGCTACTAAAATCATTAGAATAATGATATAGTAGTGAACAAATAGTCTTATGCTGATTCAGCATTAATTTTAGAACAGACTAAAGGCAAGGTTTCGAACATTTGAGAAGTTTTGCCCAGCAAAGCTATGTTCACCTTAAGGAAGAGGTGGCTGGCTAATTGGTAAATGGCAAAATAGTATAATTTTTAGTAAGGTAACAGGTAGAAAGTTATACTGAGAATATTTTATCAGGAAAATAAAAGAGGAAAAAATAAGTTTATATTTATCACACTGAGGATAGAAGTCAGACAGGGAGCTCCAAAATGAACAAGAGTATAGAAA
>CAJQZJ010032332.1:5261961-5271704 GCA_907164525.1 Lophiomys imhausi
TGCAAATTGAATTGAGCTGGACTTCCTCTCAGACAGAGACCAGGGCATGAAGTCAAACCCTTGCTGTGAACTAACAAAGCGCCACTGTGAAAAAGTGAGATGAGAGGGGATTTCTTTTTCCAAGGCCACATGTCTAGTGCTTAGTAGAGGCCATAAGGGAGTGTTCATCCCATTGTTCCGGACCAGGGAACATGAGTCACCACAATATAAACCTTGTTCACTATGCAAATTGTTGATTTTGGTACTTAGTCCCTTGTGACAGATGCCCTTTTATTAGCTGTATGTCATGGCATGTTGATCTGTATTTAACATGAGAAAGACAAAGAGCTAGCAGGACTGATCTGAGAGTCTATTTTGTAAAGTGAACAACTTTCATTCATCACCCCGTTGTATGCAAAGCATAATTGAAATGCTGTGGTAAAATTATTGCTGAAGAAAATACCCATTGTATGCCATGGTTTTCAAAGCTCTTAAAAAAAAAAAAAACACAAAACTCCACAGACAGCTCTGAACTGTTTTAGATAATTTCTGTACCGATAAGGACAATTAATTGGTGATGATTTTCTAAAGGACTGAAAATGATCCTTTGACTTAAAAAAAGTTATAGATCTAGAGAAGGTAAAAGCTAATATATTAAATGTTCTACATTTTGGTCTTGAAAAATCAGCTTTGAAATGACATTTTTCTCCATATGATGAATTTGTGCCATTTTCTTCACTAAAAGCTATTTTTCTGTACAAATGGATGCATTTTATCCTGGATTCCATTCATGCTTGTTTTTAAAAATGTTTATCTCTTTGTAGAAATGCACTCTAATAAAGATACACTCTCCCTGGCTTCAATGGGAGCAAAAGAATTAGATTTTGTGTTAAATTTAAGGGTTTTTCTCCAAAAAAGTATTTTTTCCTGATAAAAGGTTACACTGCATCAAAAGAGAACTACACATAACTGGTAAAACCTTAAAAATGAGAGACTTTGTTGAGAATTTAAAGTTTTCTTTTATGGTTGTACATTTGGAAGAGGCAGGGAAGCCTAATGTAGTGGTCAAAAACCCCAGTGACTCAGGAATCCTGTCAGTGCTACCCTTCCCCCAAGTTTCTCATTGCCAAGATTTTCCAAAGATTCTCTCTATTCTCCAGCCAGTAAAACCCACCGCTGAGTTTCCAGGGAAGAATCAAATAAAAAGTTCTACCTTACAATAAAAGCTAAAGTTCACTTCTCCCAACAATCTAAATTTCACATTTTACATATTTATTTTCCATTGCCAAATCGGGGAGAGATTGCAGTTAGTACTGGGGAGGCAGACTCATGAGTCTCTGCAATGAGAAACATCAGTGAGGTCACGGAGCACTTGCCAGCCAACATATTACTCAATAGCTATAATCATCAGGATATTTTAATTGTATGACAGAATCTCCATCTTTCCCCAGGGAGCAGGTGATCAGGCATGGACCACAGAGGGCGAATGGCTATTTGAGTTCCGAAAGGAGTAAATCCATTGGATTGGCCTGAAAGTAAAGGCAAGGAATATTCAAGATTCTCCCCTCCCCCAATCAGGTTTCCCTCTCCACTTTCTTCACCCACTCAGTTCCCTTTCTCCCTTCACTTCTGAAGTCTATTTCATTTCCCTTTCTTAGTGAGATTCAAGCATCCTCCCTACAGTCCTCCTTGTTATTTAGTTTCTTGTCTGTGGATTGTAGCATGGTTAGCCTGTACTATATGGCTAATATCTGCTTATAAGTGAGTATATACCATATATGTCTTGGTTGACTCATTCAAAGTGATATTTTGGAGAGCAAGGATAGGGATTGAAATGGCTGGGAGAGAGAAGGGAAATTGGTGGGGAGGCCTCTCTGGGACAGAGACCTGGGATAGGGGATCCACCTGGGAGGATATTTGGTCACCCTAGCTGAGACTCAAGTGGCCACCTTCTGTAGCAAGGCAGGACTTTCAGTGGAGGGAGAGGTACAACAACACACTCACAAAACGCTAGATACAAAATTTGTCCTGCCTACAAGATATGCAGGGATAAAGATGGAGCAGAGATCCAGGCAATAGCCAATCAATGACTGCCCCAACAAGGGAGCCAACCTGTAACCCTATTAAGGATACTCTATCATGCTTGCATATAGCCTAGAATAACAGTCATCTGAGAGGTTTCATCCAGCAGACAATGGAAACAGATGAACAGACCTACAGCCAAACATTAGGGAGCTCAGGGTGTCTAGTGCAAGAGTTAGGGGAAGTATTGAGGAAGCTCGAAGGGTCAAAGATACTACAAGGAGACCTAGAGAGCCAACTAACTTGGGCTCATGGGGGTTCACAGAGATTGAACTACCAAGCAAAGAGCATGCATGAGCTGGGCATAGGACCCTACACATATGAAACTGATGGGCTTCTTGACCTTCAAGCGAGTCCCCCCAAAATTGGAGCAGTGGCTGTCTCTGACATGGATTCTTGTTCCCTGCCTTTGGATCCCTTTCCCCTACCATGGCTGCCTTGTCTGGCTTCAATGGAAGAGGAAGCACTTAGTCCTGATGCAATTTGATGTGCCAGGGCAGGTTGGTACTGGGGATGGGAGGTGGGGGTGGGGAAGTGGGTGGGAGACTAGGGCTGGGAAGAGAGGAGGGAGTGGGGTTGCGATTCGCATGTAAATTGAACAAATAAATTAATTAAGAAAAAAATAAGCAAGGAATATGAATGGGAGCTATACCTTAAACAGAATCCCTTGTGCAGTTTGCTGAGTGGAAGCATGCACCAGAAACTGTTCCTATCTAATGCTCACTTTTAATTGTGCAGCTCCCATAGATCTACACATGATTTCAATGAATTTCTTTGAGGATTTATAGGGTACAGAGCACCTTTTAATATGCCCTTTGCCTTAGCCTTTAATTGTTATTCCCACCACTCAGTCTTGTTTCATAGTTGGACTGCACCTGCCTAGTCTAACACATACATTTTTTGTCTTGTCCATTGGTTATTGTCTTGTGCCATTTTTTTCACTGTTGTTGATTCCATAAACATGTATCTAGTCACCCTGTTTATATATGGTCTTCATACTCATGCCACAGAAATTATTTTAAATATTGTTACAACAATCTAATGTACATTTAACTTTGGACATGATGGAAAGCTGTGTTTTTGGTAAATTTTAGCATTTGGGAGCATTTTACTGGGTTTTGCTACTTCTCTGCATGCTAATTCTCAGCTGACATGCTTCTGGGAACATCCACTGGGACACAAGAAAAAGATAGTATTGAAAGATGTTAGATAATATATTAAACAATCCAGGGAATCCTCATGCATCATGATTTTATTCTGACAACTTAATGAAGTAAAATCATTAACAAAAAATTATCTAGAGCCAGAAATCTGTTTAACTCTTAGAATTATTTGGTAATCAAAATTTTACTTTTATTTCTGGTGTTTGGTTAAATTATAAGTAACAGATAATTCATTTCAGTCATAAGATCAAGGACACTTATATATTTGGGTATATTATTGGCATGTTGATTATACCGGTTTCGAAAAATATTTGAACACAAATTGGAATAGGGCAAGAAATAGAAAACTATATTCTTGGCATATTATGCTAAAGATGAGGGAGGAAGACACGTATTCAAAGCATAATTTATTACGTGAAGCAATGTAAGGCAATGATTTAAACTTTAAGTGTAATATAATGCATTAAATTATCATGCTGGTTTCAAACTGTGAAGAATGTTGAAAACTATACAAAAATGCCTTCCATTTAGAACCATGTGCTCACAGAATTCTCTAGTATTGTATAGGAAACCACAGTACTAAGCTAACTCTTTAAATACATGCAAGAGCTTCCCTTCTGTGTGTGTAGTACACACAGAGGCATGCTGGTTGCCAGTTTAGATTCTCAGATATAATCTTTTGTAAAATTTTTGAGTATCCACAATTGTGGACGTTCTTTTGGAGATGCCTATCTTGGGTAATTTTTTGGCTAATGTTGATTTTGTTCCCACTGAGGCTGGTTTGTAATGAGGATTCATTATATCTTCATCCAATAGACGGAAAGCTACATACTAAGGTATAGTAACTCTATTCTTTTAGTACTCTCGCAGTCCAGCAGGTTATTTTACCTGATTATTGCAATGATGTTATAGATAACCTTAATCTAATAAGCTCTACAGAAACTAACATGGTTACTTATTAAAAACAAACATTTTAATTTTCTATTATAATTTGTTCATTTCATGGCTTTGACAGTTAATATTTTTCTGAATTTTAATGAAGTTTAAATTGTCTGAAATAAATATGTTTTATGTTTTTCATGTTTTTCTATTTATAAAAATAATTAGAATACAATTTGTTTGTGTATTTTCATCAGGATTTTTTCCAGACCTGAATAATAGAGAACCCGTGGTATAGGATATCCAGAATATTGGACCAATATTACAGGTAATATACCAATAGGATCTTGGAGCCCCATGGTTAACTCCAGTTGTGCCCTCTACATTGATCTGTTGTGACTCCCTTTTTAATAGTCACCATGTTTTTCTTTAATAAAAAAAAGGTTTTGATAGGGATTGAGAGCTATACTTATCTGTAAGTTTAAGGATACATATTTAGAATGCAGTTAGAAATTATAATAAGGAAAATGGAAGTAGTAGGCTCTCCTCCAAGATCTATAGCCTCATTAAATCCTGGTAGTTGACTACATTTCCAGTATTTGATGAAGAAACATAATTATAACATTTCAGTGGCTTTTAATTTCATATGCATATGGCCAAAAGAATAACTTACAAAAGAATTGTTCTCTCTGAGGGTTAAATCTCTTTTTAAAGGACATGTATTTTGTTTAAACTCATGATTTTCCTTCTGTTAATCAAGTAAACCAAAATCTGTTGTTACCACCAAGGTATGAGTACGACTGTTGCACCTCTAGAGATGTATTACTGTGTTGGCTCTTGTTGTGGTTCATACACCTAACACCTGCACACTACTACTGATTGTGCTTCTCCCTTGGAAGTTAATGTAACTCCTTCTGGAACTATGAGAGATAGTTCTCAGGAAGGAGACTTCTAGATCAGTTCTTGAACAAGGGGCAGAAAGAGTGTAAGAGCCAAAAGATTAGGAGACTTGCTGCTAGATAGTTTCTTCTATACACAGGATGGAAGGAACATCGATGAAATTTCAACATTATTGTTGCCCAAGCAAGACCTACATGATGAAAACACCATATGACTTGTAGAATGGACTGGGGAAATTTCATACCATCCCTCCAGTCTCTGATATGTAGAAATGGTTTTCAGATGAGAAATCCAACGCGATTTAAATATCCAACACTAATCAAGAATACGTTTTATGGTGATCAATTTGCAAGATACTAAATCCAACTCTATACTTTCTTCTAATGAAAGAAATATAACATAATGCAGATTGAAGACATCTGTATTTAGAAATAACCACAAGTTTATTTGATGAAGAAACATAATTATAACATTTCAGAGGCTTTTAATTTCACATGCATATGGCCAAAAGAATAACTTACAAAAGAATTGTTCTCTCTGAGGGTTAAATCTCTTTTTAAAGGACATGTATTTTGTTTAAACACAAGACAGTGATAATTGGATTTCATGGGAATTATCAGCTTTTGACTTTTCAAATAATGTAATATTTTATTCTTGGAAATTCTCAATGAAAATTCCTAAAACTGAAAAGTCCTATATAAATACTTAGGTTAGTAAATCTCAAACAAGTATTATATTAACTATGTACCAATTATAAATATATTTTATCTACATTGGTTTATAACTTTTGTATGTTTTTTAGGTCAATCTCTGATTTTCTGATACTGATTTAAAATAACATCTATTAAAATATTTCCAAACTTTCTTTACAAAATGAGTGTTTCTTGATTACGAAACAGTTCAGCCTATGCACCTAGGGAGAGAGGAAAAATTACAATTACCATTCTATACTAAGAAAATATTTTTACAGTTTACAACCACTTTGTCAGATATACACTGTCATATACTATAAGTATTTCCTATCCTAGAAAGGGGAGATAGCTAGGACATATGCTTTAATATCTTACTACATCTCATAAGTTATTAAGTTACATAGATCTCTACACTGTTGCCTATGTTATGCTAAGCTATTGAACAAATCCAAAACTTCAGTGGTCTTAAACCACAAAGATCTACTCCCTATGTACCCTTTATATCTGTTGTAATGAGGGCCTTCCTTCCACCCTGACATCACTCAATGATGGAGGTTGATTGGGGAGCTGCAGTAGGAAATATCATAATGATGATGTCATGTTTTTCACACACAATCCTGGCTAAAATGGGTGCATTTGACAGTAGGGCAAGAAAACAGAAGCACTCTTCCCTTCACAGTTCAGAAAAACCTAATATTACTGAGCAACAGTGATGCCACCGTATGTGCCGGCAGTTATGAACACAAACAACAAATACAAAATAGTTACATTAATGCTCACTAACTGATAAATGAATTAAGTCAATGTCATACGTGAACACAATGGAATACAATTCAACTGTAAAAGTATGAAATCTGCCATTGATGGTAACATAGACAAAGTTCACAATAATCCATTGTGATTAATAATATTAAGAGAAATAAATGAGGCACTGAAAGGCAAGCATCACATGATCTCACATGTGGAACCCAATGTATTTGTTACTATAGAAATTAAGAGAATAAGGTAGCTACCAGAAGATGGAGAGAATTTTCTAGGCGAGGGAAGAGGAGAGGCAGATGAATGAGTGTTGAACTACAGTTTGTTACTGTGGACTATCTTACAGGAACAATGGTTTTTGACGTGCTATTGTACAATAGAGGGATCATATGTTGACACTAAGGTACTATACGTTACAAAAGCTAAAAGAAGGGTTTTGAGTGTTTATACATTAAAGACACAATCATCATTTGGAGTGATAACTATGTTTAGTTTGCTCAGTACTCAATGTGTCCACTATAATAAGCTACATGTACATTCCCAGCACTCCAGAAACTAAGTCAGGAGACTCACAAGTTTTAGATCAACCTGGGCTTCCTAGTAACTTCCAGGTCAATTTTGGTTTCAAGGAAATAGCATGTCTCAAAAACAAAACAAAACAACAAAAACACACCAATGCTACATAATCTCCACATGAATTAGGGCATGACATACCATTCCATAAATATAGAAAACATTAGTTGAAAATAAATCTTTAAATCCTCCCAAATAATAACTTAAAAATCTAAGCTGATTTTTCAAATAATACCGAAATATAACAAAAAAAGAGAAGGGCAAAGGCTTTAGGCAGATTATTCTGAGGTTGCTAGAAGAGTGACACTAAATTCTTAAATGGAAACAGTAATAATAATATCATGTATCACTAGAAAACTTTATGATAAAAATGTGTTGCCACAATATGGCACATGCTGCTCTAAGCTTCCTCTGTCTGATAAGGCACGCATATCATTTTTGTCTGTACTTATAATGACAATTTTAAAACTTCACACTGAGAAACATTTGGTTCTTCTGCACAATAGTTTTCAAAAGGTTTCACTCAAAATTCCTTAATAGGTGGGACAGATATGGTGTCTGCAAAAATCACTTAATTTTCTTGCCCTTAAACTACTGCAAGGGTGATATTTACAGGTTCTCATTTGCTCTTTTGAAAATGGTATAAATTGACACCTGGCCAAAAAACAAGAAAAAAGAAAACAAAAACATTTTCTAATATTGGTAAATGATAATTTGAGAAGGATGATGTAATATAGTTATACTAATATAGTTATACCTTTTGCTAATATAGTTATACCTTTATAACTAGTGATAAAATGTGCTCCCAGCCCTATTAGTTGAAGCAAGTTGGGGCTGCTCAACCTTTGACTGACAAGAATAGGGTGGTGTTTTAGTATACAAGGGAGTTTGCATTTTTTATGAAGCTTTGGACTTTTAGGGACAGAATTCTTGATGTCTCTTTCGGAAGAGGCACATCCCAAATCTAAGGGCCCTGGTGTGACATGTATCCTGGGGGAAGATTGCCATCTACTGGATAGCTCACTCTGCTCTCTCTAGTCTTGAATGTAAATAGCCCTCCCTCAGTATAAAATCGTTCACAAATCAAATTCCAGTTTGTCAGTAAGGTCTTACTGTAATCATCTTAACTGAGGCTCTCAGGTGTATGGGACATCAGTCATTCAACAAATGTAGCTAACAGTGAGATGCTTCAGCTACAGCCTGCCATGTTCCCTACCCCAGCATTCAAATGCACAGGTCTTTGGAAGGTAAAAATATGAGATTTGGATGTTGAAATGTTACATAATTGCAAGATACTATTCTGACTCAATTAATCCAGGACATTAAACATGTTTTATGATACATAACTATTCGAATAAAAAATGCATAAATTTCTCTTAAAATTGATTGCTCAGAGCATTTACACTCCATAAATTTTTTATTTATGTGACAGATAAAAATACAATTTTAAGAATATTAATATGAATAGATAAAATTTTTGGTGATTTTTGTACACAAATGTGAGGCAGAGGAAATCCTCTCCACATAATAGACTTACAAACATAAATAAAAATTCTAGACTTTGCCTTTTTAATATTGAAAGGAAGAGTTGGTTTCAGAATTCTCATAACTGTTGCCAACCTGAAAGCCAAAGTGGTTTGTGTGTGGTAGAGACGGTAGTAACAGTGATAAATTTAGGATGGATATGGGGAGGGAAAGGGGTTGTAATTTTATAACTACCACTCTTTTTAGACATTGCATATATTTTCCTAAATATTCTTCTGCTAATTCTGTAGCCACTTTTATCTATTCAAGATGAAATCATTTTTTTTTGTTCTTGAAGGTAAAGTGCACACCTGTTAAAAGATATTGCCATCTAGAGTTTCTATGAACTTACATAACTAGATTCATATATTTATTCTTTAATTTCCTCCAACGGCTTTTTCTAGACAGTTTTTCATCCAAAAAATGACTTTAAGTACTTCTTTTTTGCTCTTCAAAAATCATTCATTCTCAAGATGTTGACCCACTCTCTGTTTCTTATTAGTAAGATACATGGCCAGCTTAGAAGTTTTAAGGTCTCAGTTTTTCTAAAGGCTCCAGGACATCCTGAAAGTAGACTGGCCTGATAAAATGGATAGGATAGACAGATCTATGTATGTATATATTCAATTTAGCATAACCATTCTTATTTATTTGTTTTAGAGATAGTCATTCAAATACCACTTGTGAGACTGTTTAATACCTGAGTCTGTACTGCTAATTTGAAATTAGTGAAATAAAGACCTACTATATAATGTAATTTGAAATCTTGCCAAGTATTATCAAATCAAGATTATTATTTAAAAAAATAAATATCTTCAAAAACCTCAAGAGATCTGCAGAATATGGCATTCAAAGATGTTTTCTTAACTTAGATTTTTTGATATCGAGACATGTCAGCTCCTGACAGCACCCCCTATTCTACTCCAAGTAGAAGATGAGCATCGAAGAATCTCCAGTGGGAGATGATTGAATTGGTGGTAAGCCGTTCTCTTGGCAAGAAAAACCCCTTGCTTCAACTGTAGACAGACTTCTGTCCAAAAAGGACAAAACTTGGAAGCAGATAAGTCAACAGCCTAGCTCTGCCAAGACAGGGTAGGTAAGTCTTTCATAATTACTGCTCTACAATCAATGTCTTTCAGAGAAACGGGGCCAAATGGCTGAAGATTGATGCTGTAATGTATGGAGAGAAAAT
>CAJQZJ010032332.1:5281704-5299309 GCA_907164525.1 Lophiomys imhausi
ATTTTCTCTCCATACATTACAGCATCAATCTTCAGCCATTTGGCCCCATTTCTCTGACAGACATTGGTTGTAGAGCAGGAATTATGAAGGACTTACCTACCCTGTCTTGGCAGAGCTAGGCTGTCGATAGAAAATTTTGTTATTTAGGGGAAAAGACTACAAGCTGTTAAATGGTCTTGTTAAATGGGTTTTGGAGGTTAGACCCAGGGACTTCTCTCTTTTGCTTTTCTGTATCCTCCTTTCTCTCCTATATAGGAGTGAACAGACTTGAGAAAAATGGGACATAGACATAGTATAGGAAAGAACAAGAAAAAAGGACAGATTATTGAATATAGCTTTATACATTTGTATACTGATACAAAATTAATATTATATTTGGCTAAATTGGTATTGATCATTGTATATTAATGCAAATTTAAGATTGTATAGGGCTACATCGGTATTGATCTTTGTATATTGATACAAAATTAAGATTATATTTGGCCACAATGGTATTGACCCTAGTATATCAATGTAAAATTAAGATTGTATTGGGCTACATCGGTACTGATCTTTGTATATTGATACAAAATTAAGATTATATTTGGCCACATTGGTATTGATCTTTGTATATTGATACAAAATTAAGGGTAACGCTTCTTTAAGGTATTGTTTGTAGTAATACTTAAAAATGAAATGTCAAGTTTTGACCTCTCGCTACCAACCGACATAAACTGTTTAGGATAATTAAGAAACGGAAACTAATAGTCATGAAAACGTGTCATTTTGTCAGTTACTATGACAGTCTATCACGGTTATTTTCTAAGCTACTCAGAAATCAAGTTGCTAAGAGACAAGCAATATTTGCTTATCTAAATATAAGAGATAGATAGGGCATCTTCAAAAACCTCAAGAGATCTGCAGAATATGGCATTTAAAGATGTTTTCTTAACTTAAGATTTTTTGATATCGAGTCATGTCAATCCTGACAGCACCCCCTATATTACTCCAAGTAGAAGATGAGCATCGAAGAATCTCCAGTGGGAGATGATTAAATTGGTGGTAAGCCATTCTCTTGGCAAGAAAAACCACTTGCTTCAACTGTAGACAGACTTCTGTCCAAAAAGGACAAACGTGTATTTTTTATAAGTGAATAAAACCCCAAAGTGTATATATACTATATTGTCTTTATTCATCAGTCTGTTGATGAATCTTTAGACTCAGTCCATAATTCAGCCATTGTACAAGGTGCCACAGTAAACATGGTTGCTCAACTATCATCTGATTTACAGTTCTTGATGTGTATTACCAGGAGTGATACACCTGGTGGTAATTCTACTTTTCTGTTAGAATGGCCCACATTCAGATTTAAACTTTGTGGGTTGACAGTTCTACATGCCTTAGAAAGTGACAAATTTCATAACTGTGTTTCTCCCCTAAATAATGTGGTGTACAGACCTAACCACTATAGAACATGAATTAAATCTGAATCAGAACACTATAAGATACTTTGTATTGCTATGTGTCATCACTTATAAAATAGGGATAATTATTCTAACTAATTTGAAAAGTAGCTTCTTATAAATACGCCACATTTATGAGAGTTAAATGGCCCAGTATACCTTCCCAATGTCCAGTTTATACATAATTGGCTCCTGACTTTAACATTCTACTATCTAACCATCTCCATGAGTTTAAGGGTCTATATCTGACTCAACATTCATACTAACTTGCAACACACTTTTAAGAGTATCTTCTTAGATCTATAACACCCTCTTGATTCCTAAACAACTCAAAATTTAACTATGAGACTCTAGCTGTCTATTCTTCAACCACCTCAGAGATCTGAGAGGGATAAATATATCTGCTTATATAGGAAGTGCAGGGCCTGCAGCTTCCAAAACTAAGAAATGACATACCAGTGACTGCCTGGACAGTTCCCATTTTCTCTCCATACATTCCTGCATCAGTCTTCAGCCTTTGGGTCCTGTTTCTATGACAGACATTTGTTGTAGAGCAGGGATTATGAAGGACTTACCTACCCTGTCTTGGCAGAGCTAGGCTGTCGACTTCCCTGCTACCAAGTTTTGTCCTTTTTGGACAGCAGTCGGTCTGCATTTGGAGCAAGGGGTTTTTTCATGCCAAGAGATAGGCTTGCCACTAATTCAACCATCTCACACTGGAGATTCTTCGATGCTTATCTTCTACTTGGAGTAGAATAGGGGGTGCTGTCAGGAGCTGATATGTCTTGATATCAAAAAAAAATCTTAATTTAAGATAACATCTTTGAATGCCATATTCTGAAGATCTCTTGGGGTTTTTGAAGATGCCCTATCCATCTCTTGTATTTAGATAAGCAAATGTTGCTTGTCTCTTAACAACTTGATTACTGAGTAGTTTAAAGAATATCTGTGATAGACTGTCATAGTAGCTAACAAAGTGACATGTTTGCATGACTAGGAGTTTGTTTAACTGAACTATCCTAGACCATTTTAGACGGTTGGTATCAAGAGGCCAGAGCTTCACATTTTATTTTTAAGTATCTCTAGGTATGATACCATTAGGAAGTGTTACCTTTAATTTTGCATCAATATACAAAGATCTATTCAATTGTGGTTAAATATACTCTTAATTACGTATCAATATACAAAGATCAATGCCTATGTAGTCCAATACAATCTTAATATTACATCCATATACAAGGGTCAATACCATTGTGGCCAACTATATTTACTGTTATAAGAGAAGGAACCATCTGTTGGACTGAAAGGGGAAACTTCTGGGGGGAAGAAGGTGGAAGGGCGGGATAGGAAGGGGGAATAGGGAGGGGTTTGTGACTGAGATGTAACTTGAAGAAAAAAATAAAGTATTTAAAAAAAAAGAAAAGAAGCTTCTTGTGAATACTAACTTTATTAAATAAAAATCCTTACAGGAACACCGGATACATGCTAGACCTGTGTTACTTTTTGGTTCTTATTACTTGTTAGAGACTTTGAGGCCATTCTAGTTGAGATGTGCCTCACTTGTGATATTAAATATTCCTTGTAGTAATCCTCACCATGGTGCCCTGATGGACTTTGAACACACTACCTTTGCAACCACTAACAAGACAATTAAAAACTAGTGTAACCATAGCAATTACTTAATGACTCAATCCATTTTGTTTTCTTCCTGCTTTAGTTCACTTTGCTTTATTTAGCATATCTGATAAGCCATGTGCAAAGACTCTGCCACTTAGGCCATTATCAATATATCACTTATAAGTGTCTTTCATTCAAAATTGTAAGATTTTTATATTTATCTTCATTCTAAGCATCCATGAAGACAAAAGAAGGGATATTTCGGTATTCGGTGAAGCATGTTTCATCCAGATCAAGAGAGCTCCTAATGCCCAGGGACGAAATGTCTGTTGAACTTTATAACTCCCACCTTTTCTGGCCTGCACCAGTACAGAGCTTGAAGTAAGCAAACTTATCATTTTCACTTTGTGACTTGTTGTATTATTTACTCCAGAGCTACAATGGCAACATGTTTAAATAGATGGATAAAATGGAAGTTTCTCTAGAACTAATTGTGTGTCTTCGAATATACAGCAAAAGAATCTATTTGTTAATACAAGTTGCATTTTTTTAATTTTTGAAATTATAGAATAATTACACCATTACCCCTTTCCCTTGGATTTTAGCCATTTAGTACAGGATAACTATCCTACAACCAACAGACAGAAAGGAACAGGAACATGTACTTTGATATTTGTTAGTCCAACACGTTGCCCTAGTGGAGCTACTATGTAGGCCCCCAGTGCAAGAGGAAGCTCTTGGCCCTCATATGACTGCTTCACTGAGAGAGTTCAGATGTTGTTGTACCCCACACCAGAGGAGTAGGATATATGAGAGAGGGAGTAGAGGATGGGAGGGTGGGACCAAGAAGGGTGGAGAGAGGGGGCTGTGATGGAGATGTAACTTGAAGTAATAAGTAAACATAATTTTTTTAAAAAATTATAAAAATTAAATTGAAATTGTCCATTTTGGTACCCAAAGCCCTATTTTTTCCTGAAGAACTGTAGATCACTAGTTATAAAACATTATTCCTGTGTTACACACAAATCCCTTGTTTATATTTGGTGATAAGAATATTATCTTGATGCAGCAGCACTCTGCACACTACAATATTTCAGAATAGTAAACTCTTGTGAGGGTTTTACAACTATCAATGATTCATATAAATGGCAAGATTTTTGCAGTGCACAAGCCACAGTGGTAGAGTAATGAAGGCAGCATTGAATTTACCAAAACAAGCAAGTATGAAGAGTAAAATCAACCAGGAAATGATAAACACAACATCATGCATATTATACTTTATATTTATGAGTACTTTAGTTTATGTAATTCCAAATACAGCAGTAATAATTCTACAATATAAAATGCTTATTGATATATACTTTAAAGTTATCTCAGTGAATTGTCAAAGAATAATCATAAATTACAGGTAAACTAAATTCTTCATCATTAACTTTTATCCACCATCCAAAGAAGGCTCTTTTGCACAAAGATTCAATAACCTATTTGTTCTTAACATGTAAATTAAAACATTTACCTCAGGGGGATTTGATAACTTATTGCAATATGCATTCATTTGTAATAGTTAAATAAAATATGTGTCAAACACTTTTGATAAAACATTATAAGGTCATGTTAAAATATCCCCTTTATTTATATCTGTATGTATTTGCATGCTGTAAAAGTAACATATAAGTTATTATAAATGGAAAATACAGTTACTAATCAAGCATTATAAGTGAATTTTCATGTCTTAATGAAAACTATAAAATGATACTGAGATGCAAAGATGTTTACTATTTCCCTTTGAAATGGAACAACGGGAGTCTATAAATTTTAGTAAAACATATTGTTGGAAGAAAGTAGATGATTCTGAGTGATTACAGAAGCCTGCCGCCATTGAGAGACGCTCAACAAGACACAGTCGATAAGCATATATCCCGGCTCTGTTCCGTCACCTCTACAGTGTTTTCATCAACAAAATGAAAAGCTTTGCTATTTTCTACTTTGTTTCTTTTCTTGAAAAGCTTTGCTATTTTCTACTTTGTTTCTTTTCTTAGTTTGGAGTACACTTTTCTCCAAAATTCACTCTCTCTTTGATGAGAAATTTTGTAATATCTGCAATGTAACATTGTCCTTTTTGAAAAGCAAGTCATAATCTTAAAAAACACTGCAAATATTCACTATTCCAATCCTTATTCAGACGCTTGGGGTAGATTATTAAACAATTAAACCAAAACCTTAATTTGAAATTAATCATTTGTGTAAAGTCAACCAAAATATAGCTTTCTAAATTTCAACCATTGTCATATTTATTTACCTAATTATAAACTAGAGAAGACAGGTGTCTCAGGTAACCATTTTATTTATGCTGACATAGCAAATATTTACTGCCAATTTTATAATGTAGTTCATTCTGTTCATATTATATCACATTTATTTTCTATTCTATAGCAGCAAAAATTATGTTTCCTGTTCCATTATTGAAGAAAGGGCTTATTTTCACACTAATAAAATGACAAGCTAAGTTGAATAATTTTTTTTTTTTTTTGCATTGACTATACGGAAACTGGACTTGGCTGCTAGCAAAGGCCACCTGAGGGGACAGAGGTCAGAACTGCAGTAAATCAGCTTGGAGAAACGAGTCACTGGACACTATAAAAATCAAAAGTGGTTCTTTAAGAGACCAACTTGACCCTCCTTAACCAGAAAATAACATCTGACCCGGCAGTGAAATTTATCACAACGTTTCAATTAAAACTTGGCAGGAATGTGAGCAGCAAGATGCTCTTCTGCAGGTGACCTTGTTATAGGAAAAATAGTGAATAAGGAGGAAATGGATACTCTTGCTTTGGATTGTGTACACATATGACTGGTAAAACAAAAATTTCTCAGTCTCATGACATTTTCTAGGAACGAACATGCTAACATGTGGGTGAAAGTCAGGTTTGCACTATTTTCTTTCTTGTCTTCTTTGCTGAATTAGAAATTTGCCTGTAGTTAAGCAATTGACTGAATAGTCTTTTAATTTTCATAAGACTCAATGGCAAGAATGTGACATTCTAAACAAGGCACTCTTAAGTTTCTCCATTTTTAATTGTTTTAAATCCCTTCTGCTTTATATATATATACCCTAACATTTCAAGAAACTTTGTGCTTGGTTATGTGGTTTTCCTCCTTATGCTAGCAAAAATAAGTATGATAAAAGTCAAGAGAGAAAATATACTTGTCAAAGTTTCTGTAGAAACTGTAAACTTAATACCTCATGTAAAGTAGAAAATTAAAAGATGATTTTAAAACACAATGATGTGCAATGTCACAAGAGTGCCACTAGAAAGGAAATACTAGAAAAATATGAACAATTTGAGTCACACTGCATTGAATTAGCCACAAGGTATCTTCAAACTATAAAAGTCTTAAGTGATATTCAAGCTTGTTGTTTCCATCAGTCACTTCATAACAAATGATGACATATACATGTAATCAAAGCAGACATGGACAGAGCCTTCTTTGTCAATAGTTAACCTTATTATCAATCAAAAGCAAGTAATTGAGGTAATTCTCATAAGCAGAAAAATATAGGGGACTATTTTAGTGCTCTTCTAAGATTAAAATTCTTCAAATATTTCAAATATAAGTAATTTTTTGCCAATGCTCAAATTATCATTGTTCTTGTAAAATTTCATATTTTCTTTTCATTCTTTTGTTTGTAACAACAAAATATCAGAACTCTTGCTGTATCAGATGGCTTTGAACTATTTTTATGGTATTAGTACATTAAATTCTATTAAAAAATAATGGTACAATCCCAATGGGTTACAGAATCAAAATTAAGCTGTAGATGCCTGATGTTAAATAATTAAAAACTTTGAATATACGGATACTGATCATAAATAGATAACACACAAGATGGAAATATGTGGGAATGTGTATTCATAGCATTTTTAAATTAAATAGACAGTAATTTATATGTTTTGAATTATTTTGCTAAGTTAATGCTAATTATATTAAAACTGGCTAATAACCTTTTAACAGTGCCTGTATTAATATATCAAGTCAAATTTAGGTTTATCAATGCTAATGAAATAATCTCAGACTGATGTGCTATATCCTGAGATAGACTACATACTTAAGGTAGGTCAAAATCATTGCAATATGACAGTTAAAGGCTTCTAAGAAATGAACTAGGATTGAGTGGTGATAGAAATGAAGCATTTTGTGATACCCTGTAAAGTGTTGATCTAAAGGAAGCTTCATTGTATATGTTCCTTGCACACTGATTTCAGAAAACATCCATCATTTATTGGATAAGTGATTTATATTTATATCATGGCTGTTTTCATTCTTACTCTTTTCAATTTGAAACTCTTCTCTGTATAACTAAGCTGATTCAGAGAATATAGAGATGCAACTCTGAAGAAAGGGAATGAAATATGTATGTATAAGTAAGTAGCATCATCAAGATTTAAGGAGGGATATAATTTAAGATATTTTCTTCCACATCAAAACAAAGATAGAAAGAAAGGAGGGAAGAAAGAAAGAAAGAAAGAAAGAAGATAGCGCTGCTGTATTGAGAGAGTTATCCTATGTTAACAAAGCAATTTTCTTCAGAGTTATAACATCAGAACTTTATTATGGCTTCAAATCACTTCAGTACTTTGTGGAATTTTATATTACCCATTTGCAATTTACATATGTGTAAGTAAAATGCTTGAAGTCTCAATTCAGAGTGTTTCTGGTTCTGGTCAACACAGTTCTGAAGGGATTCTTGTGGGTTAAAGTGTATAATATGATTACCAGATCAGATCATCCTTCAAAGGACATATGTCTATATGGAGTATATTTGGCTGATGGGCTGAAGGCTTTCTATGGTCATGTCCTTTTATTGATTTTTATGTTCATATGTGGCCACACCCAGCGTGCATGGCTCCCACCAATGACTGGGCATAGAGGAGACAATGAGCTTGTCCATTTTGTAGGCTTGTATCTCCTTTACAGAAACTTTGTGTGGGTGTTCCTCAACTGCCTGACTGATACTTTCCCAGAAGTGTGTTGTGGTCTGCAACTTTAGATTTTCCTGCCCAATCCAGTCCTGTTTTTGTAAATTCTTATTTTTTAATTAAATTTATTTATTTTTATTTAATGTGCAATGGTATTTTTTTAGATTCCCTGAAAAGGGAATTGCAAACAGATATGAGCTGCCATGTTGTACTGGGAATTGAATCCAGGTCTTACGGAAGAACAGCCAGTGCTCTTAAGCGCTGTGCCATCTCTCCAGCCCCTGCAAACATATTTTTGTTCCCATCCTCTGTATTATTCCCAGATGATTCACACAATTTGTCATTTGAATATAACTTGCATGTTCCTTCTGCTCTCACAAATGCTAACATAGGAATATTAGCTCAGTTTTAAAGCACTTGTCTGATTTTCATTTCTCATTGAAATCTATTGAAGTCAAAATACCAGTATTAATTAGGAGCTGCAATTTTTTTATACTTTTATTAAGCCAGCTAATTGGCAAATCCTTGTATTTAAAATTTATAAACTGAAAAGGAATAATTTATTCATTCTCCAGTCATAGTAAATATAGTTAAAGCTTATATTTCCCCTTGATACTCTAACTTAATGTGAATTAGGAACATTAGATAATTGAGGATAACACTACTTCAAAGATTTAAGGTGGCTGTCACCTGGAAGCCTACCCTCTGACTTCTAACTTTCATCATAAAGAAGTTTCAATCTGGGATTCAAGATGGCGCTGACCATAGACCATTTTATCTAAGTAGTATGTGAATGAGATTAGTCACTGTGGAGTGAATGTGAGGTCCTTTAGCTGACTGTGAAACACAGATGGTGTCTGCATTTCTGCAGTGAACACTGAGACTGGTCACCATGAGAAACAGCTCATGCAGTTCCCGGGAACACCACCCTGAGATCAGCCATCTCTGTCACCCTTCTGGAGAGGAGCAATGGCCAGAGCAGATCTAGCCCATGAGTGGATACACTCCACGGCTCCAGACACAGATAAGTGGCCATGCCTATTTGCCTGATATCTAGCCTGCATGGGAACCTGTACACCCAACAGGGAAAAACAGCCAGACCACAAGAGAAAAGGTAAGTAAGATTTTCTTTCTGGAGTTTCCAACATGGCAGCACAGTGTGCACTGTAGCTGAGTGGCAGAGACCTAACCCACTCACAGCAAAGCAATTAGGAGCCAAGACTGACTGCAAACAGATCCTGCCACTGTGTGTTCTCCTCAAATATTAGGGCGGGTCACTCACCCTAGCAACCAAGCATTTGAGGCAGTCAGAAATAGGAACACTGAGGCTGGCACCCTTCTTGGGTGTAGCTCCCTGCCTACACGGTCAGCCTAGCTGCTGAACCAGAAAGACTGTGTCAGTGAGGGGAGATCACAGGCCCAACCACAGCTCAACCTGCCTTTCTGAGGAGACCTGCCAGCTCTCAGGTCCTCAGAGGATAGCCCGTTCCCAATCCAATTACCCTGTATGTGGTCCAGATGGGTCACAACCAATTGAGGAGAGCAGCAGTCACTATCTGAGAACCAGTCTATTACAGGAACCTACCCACCATCTGGAGGTGGACACCAGGATGTCAGGATCAGCCAACCCCATGAAAAGGGAGTTTTCCTGAGCACCAGGTCAAATGACATCAGAAACAAATAGACAACGCCAGGGTCAATCAGATGACAAAAGATCAGCACAAGAACATGGTAAAAAAACAAACAAAAAACCCAAACCAATATGATGTGTCCAGAACCTAGCAATAATGCTACAGACAACTATGGACATCCTGACACAATTGAAACAAAGGGAAATGACCTTAATCCTATGCTTATATTAATAATAGAAGACCTAAGGAAGGAATTCAAATATCTCAGAGAGCAACAACAAAATACTGCAAAAGGGGTGATGGAAATGAATATAGCACTTAAAGGAATGGAAGACGTGAAAAGGGAATTTGATGCAATGAAGAAAATCCAATCTGAGACATCCATAGAACTAGAAAACCTTAAGAAAAGAATAGGAACTACAGACACTAGCATCACCAACAGAATACAAGAGATGGAAGAAAGAATTTCAGGCACAGAGGATAAAATTGAAGAAATTGATACATCTGTCAAGAAAATGTCAAATCTAAAAAAGTCCTGACACAAAACCTTCAGGAAATCAAGGACACAATGGAAAAACAAAATCTCAAAATAATAGGAATAGAAGAAAGAAAAGATTCCCAGGTCCATGGACCAGAATTTCCCAAATCTAAAAAAAAAAAAAAAAAAAAAAAAAAAAAAAAAAAAAAAAAAAAAAAAGACATGCAAAGCTTACAGAACTCCAAATAGATTAGAAAAGAAAAGAAAACCTTCCCGCCACATAATAATCAAAACACTAAATGTACAGAACAAAGAAAGAATATTAAAAACTGCCAGAGAAAAGGGTCAAGTAACATATAATGGCAAACCTATCAGAATCACACCTGACTTTTCAACAGAGATGCTAAAAGCCAGAAGGGCCTGTACAGATGACTTGCAGATGCTAAAAACCCACAAATGCAAGGCCAGACTACTATTCCCAGCAAAATTGTCAATCAACATAGATGGAGAATTAAGATACTCCATGACAAAGCTAAATTCAAACAATATCTATACACAAATCCAGCTCTGCAGAAGATGTTAGAAGGAAAACTCCAACACAAAGAGGTTAACTACACACAAGAAAGCACAGGAAGCAAATAACGTGCCTACAGCAAAACCAGAAGAAGAGAAGCTAACCCACACACTATTTCCACCAACATCAAGATGGCAGGAAGTAACAATCACTGGTCATTAATATCTCTCAACATCAATGGACTCAATTCCTCAATTAAAAGACACAGGGTAGAAAAAAAAAAAAAGGCATTATCTCCAAGTAAAGGGCTGGAAAAAGATATACCAAGCATATGGACCCAAGAAGAAAGTTGGAGTGGCCATTCTAGTATCCAATAAATTAGACTTTCAACCAACATTAATCCAAAGAGATGGGGAAGGACACTACATACTCATCAAAGGAAAAATCCACCAAGATGACATCTCAATACTGAACATCTATGCTCCAAATGTAAGACCACCCACATTTGTTACAGAAACACTACTGCAGCCTAAATCCCACATTGCACCTCACACATTAACAGTGGGAGACTTCCACACATCACTCTAACCACTGGACAGATCAAGGATGCAGAAACCAAACAGAGAAATGATGAACCTCACAGATGTCATAAATCAAATGGACCTGATTGATAAAACAAAAGAATATACTTTCTTCTCAGTACCTCATGGAACCTTCTCCAAAATTGACCATATATTTGGTCACAAAGCAAGCCTTAACAGATACAAGAAAATTGAAATTAATCCTTGTAACTTATCAGACCATCATGGAATACAGCTAGACTTCAACAATAACAAAAACAACAGAAAACCTGCAAAAACGTGGAAACTGAACAACTCTCTACTCACTGACCTCTGGTTCAGCGAAGAAATAAAAAAAAAAGAAATTAAAGTCTTCTTAGAACTCAATGAAAATGAAGGCACAACATACTCAAACTTATGGGACACATTAAAAGCAGTGCTAAGAGGAAAGTTTATAGCACGAAGTGCCTTAAAAAAGAAACTGGAGAGTTCCCATAATAACAACCTAAAAGCACACCTGAAAGACCTAGAACAAAAAGAAGCAAACACTCCCAAGAGGAGCAGATGAGAGGAAATTATCAAACTCAGGGCTGATATCAATAACTTAGAAACAAGAACAATACAAAGAATTGACAAAACGAAGAGTTGGCTGTTTGAGAAAATCAACAAAACAGACAAGCCCTTAGCTAAACTAACTAAAAGGCAGAAAGAAAATACCCAAATCAACAAAATCAGAAATGAAAAGGGGGAAATATTGGATCATCTGGACCACTTGTCTTCATTGGTGTCTGATCTGTTTTCTGCTGATGTTTCCATTGTCCAGTTCTCCCTGGATTCCTTGAATTGATGCTTTAAATCTCCTGGAAAGATAAGAACAAAGCCCTGTCCTAATCCTAACTCTGGGAAAATTACCTTCTTTGGGGGGGGGGGGTCAGGTAATATTTTTCCTGGAGCAAATTTGTTTTTTGACAATATATAAAGATGAGTGGCCTAGACGATCCAGCCTTGCAGACTTCCTCAATAGCTGTTTCCTCAAAAGTCTACAACTACAACAACTCAAAATCGCTAAGATTGTTCAGCTCCACAGACTGCTCCAGCCAGAACTTCAGTAAAGCCCTGAAGTTCAGCTTCTGTCTACGAATTTCTTAGGACATCTAAATAGATGAGCACAAATGGACTGAACATCAAATGATGCTATTAACATTTTTAACCATTTTTCCATTCTTATTTGGGCCCCAAACAGGTTTACTACGTCCCAAATCAGCAGGAAGTCATTTTAAGAGAGCTCCGCCCCATCCGCAGAAGGTGGGGAGGGTGTTTTTCCCTCCTTTGGTTATTTGATGGATAATAGAAAATTATGTGCCAGGCGGTGGTGGTGCACGCCTTTAGTCCCAGCACTCAGGAGGCAGAGGCAGGTGGATCTCTGTGAGTTCGAGGACAGCCTGGTCTACAAAGCGAGTCCAGGACAGCCAGCGCTGTTACACAGAGAAACCCTGTCTCGAAAAACCAAAAAAAAAAAAAAAAAAAAAAAAGAAAATTTTGTTATTTAGGGGAAGAGACTGCAAGCTGTTAAATGGTCTTTTTTAATGGGTTTTGGAGGTTAGACCCAGGGACTTCTCTCTTTTTCTTTTCTGTATCTTTCCATCTTTCCTATTTAGGAGTGAACAGACTTGAGAAAAAATGGGACGTAGACATAGTATAGGAAAGATCAAGAAAAAAGGACAGATTATTGAATATACTCTTACACATTTGTATATTGATACAAAATTAGTATTATATTTGGCTAAATTGGTATTGATCATTGTATATTAATGCAAAAATAAGATTGTATTGGACTACATCGGTATTGATCTTTGTATATTGATACAAAATTAAGATTATATTTGGCCACATTGGTATTGATCTTTGTATATTGATACAAAATTAAAGGGAACTCTTCTTAAAGGTATTATACCTAGTAATGCTTAAAAATCAAATGTGAAGTTTTGGCCTTTTGCTCCCAACCGTCATAAACTGTTTAGGATAATTAAGAAATGCACACTAATAGTCATGCAAGCGTGTCATTCTGTTAGGTACTATGGCAGTCTATCACAGTAATTTTCAAAGCTACTCAGAAATCAAGTTGCTAAGAGAAAAGCAACATTTGCTTATCTAATTATAGGAGATAGATAGGGCATCTTCAAAAACCTCAATAGATCTGCAGAATATGGCATTCAAAGATGTTTTCTTTACTTAAGGATTTTTTGATATCGAGACATGTCAGCTCCTGACAGCACCTCCTATTCTACTCCAAGTAGAAGATGAGCATCGAAGCATCTCCAGTGTGAGATGATTGAATTAGTGGCAAGCCTATCTCTTGGCAAGAAAAACCCCTTGCTTCAACTGTAGACAGACTGCTGTCCAAAAAGGACAAAACTTGGAAGCAGGTAAGTCGACAGCCTAGCTCTGCCAAGACAGGGTAGGTAAGTCCTTCATAATCCCTGCTCTACAACAAATGTCTGTCACAGAAACAGGACCCAAAGGCTGAAGACTGATGCAGGAATGTATGGAAAGAAAATGGGAACTGTCCAGGCAGTCATTGGTATGTCATTTCTTAGTTTTGGAAGCTAAGATAAAAAACTCAAATGATAGCACTTGCTGGTGAGGATTTGGAGAAAGAGGAACACTCCCTCATTGGTAGTAGGAGTGCAAACTTATACAACCACTTTGGAAATCCACCTGGAGATATCTTAGAAAATTGGGGATAGTTATACCTCAAGACCCAGCCATGCTCCTCTTGGGCATATATCCAAAAGATTTGAAACAAAACCACAAGAACATTGCCTCAGCAATGTTCATAGCAGCTTTATTTGTAATAGCCAGAAACTGGAAAAAACCCAGATGCCCTTCAACTGAAGAATGGATAAAAAACTGTGGTACTTTTATACAATGGAATACTACACAGCTTTCAGAAATGAGGAAATCATTCAATTCAAAATCAAAGGATGGATCTAGAAAAACTCATCCTAAGTGAGCTGACTCAGTCCCAGAAAGATAAACATGATATGTACTCTCTTATAAATGGATATTAACCATACATCACAGGATAACTATCCTACAAACCACACACCCAAATAGATAGGAACCTAGCATATCTATCCTAGGAAAAATTTCACCCAGCAGTGAGTCATAGAATCTGTTGCATGTCTGCGGAACACCTTACCCTAGATGGTGTGGCATATCAAGTCCCAGTACAAGTAGAAGCTCTTGGCCCTCACATGACTGAAGAATTGAGTGAGTATGGTATGTGAGGGCCCACCTCATCTGAGGAGAAGGAGACTACCAAGTAGAGGAATAATGAGGGAGGGAGGGAGGGAGGGAGGGAGGGAGGGAGGAGAGAAGGAAGGGCCAGGAGGGGAGGAGGGAGGAAACTATGTTCTAGAATTAACTGGAGAAAAAAATAATACTTTTTTTAGAAATGAGTTAATAAGCTTTAAAACATAATAAAAATACAATATAAAATTTTCAAATTATAATTTACCAAAGGTATACTTGCCTTACTGTCATGAAAGGAAAAATGGCCTTAATTTTAGATTGGAATGTCAGACTTCAGGTTGTCACATAGCTCACACAAACTTGATAGCAGCTTAAAAGGTTTCTTTTTTTGTAGATATAAGGAATATCTTCATGGTTAGGCATTAAAAAGCAGGTAAGAGGTTTAAAATGCTGTAAATAAATTATAGGTTACTACATTTCAACCTGGTTTTCTAAACCTCCAAGTGTTGAAAACATTTGGAGCTAAGGTAAAATATATGAGAAGCATGGTGTTAACTCATGCCTTTAACTCTAGCAGAGACAGGAGGATCTCTATAGAGTTAGCTGTCTTATAAATTCTGGAGTTACAAAGAACAGGGTGGTGATGGTGCACACCCTCAATCCCATCATTTGAGAGGTATACACCCTTAATCCCAACACACTAGAGATAGAAACCTGTAGATCTCAGAGTTCAAGGCCAGCCTGAACAAAGGAAGTTCTAAATAGAGAATAACTTAGATCCAGGGGTGGTGGTGCACATCTTTAATCCCATCAGTTGGGAAGCACATGTTTTTGATCCCAATACTTAGAATGTAGAGACAGGCACTTACGATTTGGAAGGATTTAAGTTTAAAAGCTACTAACAAAAGGCATGCTGAAATTCAAAGTGAATTGTCCTTTGAGATCTCAAAATATATATACTTAAAGGTTTGTTTATTTCCGAAATATAAAAATAATTTCATATTTAATTTCAATTCAAAGATAATATTTTTATATTGAAAAAAAATTGCTCCAGGTAAAATACTACCTGCCCCCCCCTGCAAAAAAAAGAAATGTAGTGTCCCAGAGTTAGGATTAGGGCAGAGCTCTGTTCTTATCTTTCCAGGAGATTTATAGCATCCATCTAAGGAATCCAGGGACAATTGGACAACTGAAACCTCAGAGGAAAATAGATCAGACACCAAAGAAGACAAGTAGCCCAGATGATCTACTCTCACAGACTTCCTCAATAGCTGTGTCCTCAATAATCTACAACCACAATAACTCAAAATCGCTAAGATTATTTGGCTCTACAGACTGTTCCAGCCAGAACTTTAGTAAAGCCCTGAAGTTCAGCTTCTGTCTACAAACTTCTTAGGACGTTCAAATAGCTGAGCACAAAAGGACTGAACATCAAATGATTCTATTAACATGCTTAAACATTTTTCCATCCTTATTTGGGCCCCAAACAGGTTTAACATGTCCCAAATTAGCAGGAAGTCATTTTAAGAGAGCGATATCCCATCTCCAGAAGGTGGGGTGGGTGATTTTCCCCCCTTTGGTCATTTTATGGGTTATAGATACTTCTTGTTATTTATGGGGAGAAATTACAAGCTGTAAAAGGGTCTTGCTAAATAGGTTTTGGAGGTTAGACCCAGGAATTTCTCTTTTTTCTTTTCTGTATCCTTCTTTCTCTCTTATGTAGGGGTGAAAAGACTGGAGAAAAAATGGGATATAGACAAAATATAGGAATGATAAAGAAAAAAGGACAGATTATTGAATATGATCTTATACCTTTGTATATTGATACAAAATTAAGATTATATTTGGCCACATCAGTGTTGGTCTTTGTATATTGATACAAAATTAAGGTTAACTCTTTTTAAGTTATTGTACCTAGGTAACGCTTAAAAATGAAATGTGAATCATAAGAAATGCTAACGTAGAAGGTGGAGTACTCATGATTCCTCACTCTTAGAAAAAAAAAAGTACAGAAAACTTGTGATTGCCAGGAAAGGTAGAATTAGCTGTTCTCAGGGATGAGAACCCTAAATGGTTATCTAAACCGTCTGGTCAATCCTGAAGATATAATTGCATAAACAACAGGAAATAGAACAAGTAGGTTGTATTTATATTTTTATATGTGTTTATATGCATATATCTATGTAACAATAACAATAGAATTAAAGTGGCTATGAATTTGACAAGGAGTAAGTGGGGCATGGGAGGAGTTGGAGGAAGAAAAGGGGGAAATAGATGCAATCATTTTAATTAAATATTGAAAATAAGTAATAGAATGACATTTCAAAAATTTAACCAAATAATTTGAAATATTGGAATTTTTAAGATAAAATTCTATATTCTGTAAAAATCTTTACCATAGAAAAATCTACTAATGAATAAAATATATCTACTAAAGTATAATGATCACTATATTTTAATTTATACAATGTCTGAATAACTACTTATTTTAATGCTAATATATAACAGTACTAATACTACTAATATGTAATAGCTACAATATAAAATGAAATAATAGATTTATTTTTAAATGTCATCCTAATTATAACATTAAATATTATAGAAATATTCCTGATAATTTTGTCACCTACATAAACATTAGAAAAATCTCAATATAATTATAGTGAGGCATCAATTACAATTTTGCACAGCAGAAATACTATGTAGGCATCAAGTAAAGTTATGACAGATGACACCACAATATTTTGGTTGGTAAACAATTTCAGTAATTAAATAATGAACTGATTATTGATAACTCTTGAATTAATAAGATATTTGACACTGAGAAATAATCAGACAAATTAACAGTATTTTTTAAATTAAAAAGTATATGAAGAGGGGAGCGAAGATGGCGGCGACCTACACTGACGCATTCTGAACGCGGGGAAAAAAGAGCCATAAAAAACACAGAGTTACTGGGCACTGTGCAAAAACCGGAGGGGCTAGACCCCCCCCCCCCCGGGAACGCTCACAGCTCCCAAGGGACTGTTAAAAGTCCCAGGGCAAGGCTCTCCCCATCTCTCACAGACACGGAGGCCACTAAACCGGGGACTCGGGAACTCCCATTTGGAGAGGCGCCTGGTAAGATCG
>CAJQZJ010032332.1:5324309-5366532 GCA_907164525.1 Lophiomys imhausi
AGACGGTTGGTATCAAGAGGCCAGAGCTTCACATTTTATTTTTAAGTATCTCTAGGTATCATACCTAGAAAGCGTTACCTTTAATTTTGTTTCAATATACAAAGATCTATTCAATTGTGGTTAAATATACTCTTAATTATGTATCAATATACAAAGATCAATGCCTATGTAGCCCAATACAATCTTAATATTACGTCCATATACAAGGGTCAATACCATTGTGGCCAACTATAATCTTATTTTTGTATCAATATACAAAGATCAATACCCATATAATCCAATACAATCTTATTTTTGCACAATAAACAATGGTCAATACCACTTTAGCCAATATACTACTAATTTTGTATCAATATACAAAGGTATAAGGGGCATATTCAATAATCTGCCCCTTCTTCTTGGACCTTCCTGTGCTATGTCTGTGTCTCATTTTTCTCAAGCCTATGCAATCCTACATAGGAGAGGAAGATGGATACAGAAAAGGAAAAGTAGGAAGTCCCTGGGGCTAACCTCCAAAACCCATTAAACAGGACCATTTATCAGTTTGTAATCTCTTCCCCTAAATATCAGAGTTTTCATTTATCCTTCAAATAACCAAAAAGAAGGGCGGATAAACACCATCCCCACCCTCTGGGCATGGGACGTCACTCTCTTAAAGTGACTTCCTGCTGATTTGGGTCGTAGTAAACCTGTTTGGGGCCTGAACCCAAATGGAAAAAATGGTTAAAAATGTTAGTAGAATCCTTTTATGTTCAGTCCTTCTGTTCTCAGCTGTTTAGATGACCTAAGGAGTTTGTAGGCAGAAGCTGATCTTGCAGACTTCACTGAGGTTCTTATTGGGGCTCTTTGCATTGCTGTAGCACTCTTCTCAAACTAAGGCTTTAGTTACATGTATAGTAACCATTTTTCTTTACATTCAAATAATCTAGATCCGTTCATTCTCTTTTATTTGTTTTTCATACAAAAGTATTTCTATAAATGTAGTATGCATTGTGAAGCACCACAGTGTCAGAATAACTATCCTACTTGTATAAAAATTCATTGAGACTTAGGGTCTTTTGGTCTAATTTCAGCATGTGATATTTTTAATTTGCAAGTTCTTTATAGTTAAGTTTTTATGTTTATTTATTACTTTTGGTTTCATCTCCATCACACAGACTTCACTCCACCCCTCCCAGTCACACCTTCCTACCCTCTCCCCCCTATCCCTTCCATCCCACTCCTCCAGAGTGGAGTGTCCCTGCATATCAGTCCCTGCCCCAGTTCAACAGTCATATGAGGGTGCCCATATGTGACCTCAAAAATTCCACCAGAGAACTAATACAACTGATAAACACCTTCAGCAAACAGTCTGGATACAAAATTAACTCAACAAAATTGGAAACCCTTCTTTATACAAAAGGTAAATCGTGTGAGAAAGAAATTAGGGAAACAACACCCTTCACAATAGCCACAAACAACATAAAATACCTGGGGGTAACTCTAACCAAGCAAGTGAAAGACCTGTATGAGAAGAACTTCAAGTCCTTGAAGAAAGAAATTGAAGAGGACATCAGAAGAGGGAAAGATCTCACATGCTCATGAATAGGTAGAATCAACATAATAAAAACAGCCATCCTGCCAAAAGCAATATGCAGATTCAATGCAATTTCAATCAAAATACCAACACAATTATTTACAGAACTTGAATAAAATTTTAATTAAAAAAAATTCAGCAAATGTTAGCAAGGTTGAAGATATAAAAAGAACTCATATACCGTCAGTGGAATGGCAACAGTGCACCATCTATGGAAAACCCAAATAAACAAAAGCTAACTTCACTTACTTTTAATTAAATACTTGAAGTTGATATGGCAGACATAACAGAGAACCTGGCAAGTCCATTTTCATGCTTTTTGCTCCACTATTGACAATTGCTAATGGAAGAAACAAGACTATAAGCATATTAATAGAGATGAAAATGTGTCCCATCTGCATACTTGGAGAAATTTTATTCAGAGTTTCATTATCTGTAAAGAAGAGTGAGAAAGAGAATGAGATAAGAGTGAGATAATTGTAGGAAAATGTATGAAACTGAACATCACCATGACTCACATGAAGTAATCACCAAATAATAGAGTAAGAGAAAGAAGGGAGGCAATGGAGGTTGAAAAATCCAGAAACAGCACTTCCTGATGGGTGGTTTCTGGATATTAAAAACGAAGAGCAATTTAAAATAATTTGAGATTTGCAAGTATGCTTACAAGAAGAATGCTAGTGTAGCAACTGGAAAAGTACCGTGATGCTGTCAGAGTGTGTGGGTTATGATGTTGTGACCAGACAGAGAGTTATATTGATGCATAATATGTTTGTAATACATACTTCTTTAAGTAATATGTATCACAATATCTTAGAAGCACCTCTACAAATGAAGAGCCTATAACAATGATTAAGATGCATATTAGATTTCTCACATTCATCGAAATATCCTTTTTCATCATGAAGTTCTACAGAATAAAGTTCATTAGGCAGGTACCTTGCTGCTTTATCTAGTATATGGAAGAACATATGTAACGTGAACAACACACACACACACACACACAACAACAACAACAAATGAAAACATGAGTCTAGTGAAGCTCCCTCAAATAAAATACTAATAATTACACACATTTAACATTTTAATTATAATAAAGAACAATATCTATATGATAACATTATGATAAGGCTGGTAACATATTGAGAAACTTCAGCTGGAGAGAGTATTAAAGCAGAATGTTTACCCTTAAAAAATAGAATACACAGAGAGTTTATGTTGCCTCAATACCATACTGACTCTCTGTGCTATTCCTGTCTCTACTTCCCCTTATCCTTCCCTAATCCCTAAAGAAGAAAGAATGGACCTTATAGGTATTTAAGGCTAGATAGCAATCACTTTCCCAGTTGGAAACAGAATTAGCCTTTTTTGTCTATTACTACGGAGCATTTACCCCCCTCCCCGTATTTAAAGAAAAAGTCTGTTTTTACATGCCAGCTGAACTCTCAAGTGTACATAGAAAAAAGTCTCCAAAAATGAAATGATTCTTCATAGAATGTGGGAGAGTTTTTAAATCTCCAATTACTCTATTACATCGCTCAATGTCAGCTTCCAGGAGGCGTTCCTTCAATTTTCAACATATACACAGCATCAACACAGTGTCAAAGAGTGTCTTTGTCACAGCTGGTATCCCAATGGAGCTATTAATTTCTTTTGAAATCATGTTCCCTTTGTGATATAAGCAGATTATAAATAAATGTGTGAGAAGAAATTATTTTCATGATTTTATGATGTTAACTGCAGTCATGATACAGATCATGATCAAATACATTATCACTTGAAATATTAACTAGACAGATGATTCATAATTCTTTTCACTTAAAAATTCTAAGAAATATTTTTAAATCATGAATGCCGACATCAGGATTGATATTGCATAAGGTTACTCTAATTTTCATGTGAAGTCCAAGTATTGTAATAATTATGGCTCATTATGTTGTCAAAGACAGACCTGTATTCAGTAAGTATTTCCAACTGGAGACAGACTGTGTTGTTGCCCATGGCTTTTCAATAACCTGTGACAATCCAGCCTGCAGAGGTTAGAATTTAGCTATGACATTGTCATCATTTTGTCTCAGTTCCTAAATTATCCAGCTTTTTTTCCCCTGCAGAGATCACAGATAAGTCCCTTGTTCTTGTTCATTCTTGAAGAGTTCCTCTCAGTTCTCCACATAATAAACATGATTTTCTAATGATTATATTCTTCACACGATGGCTTTCATCTAGTGCAGTACATGAAGGCTGGAAAAAAGGAGAAGGGAAAAGCACATATAAGTGGAAGATACTACTTTTAACTTAGCTTTTTGTAAAGGGACCCATAGTCTTTAATTTTAAAAATATATATTTCATGGCCTCCTTAGCTGTGGACTTTGTCCTTTCATGTCCGTCTTACATGATCTAGACTACTCCAGGTTACTGTGGAGCCTGTTCCTGCTCCAGATTACATGTAGATAGACACTAGTGTTTTGTTTTTTTCATTATCATCACCAATTCCTATGCTCCTCTTAAAAACATAATGAAAAACTGTGTTTCTGATATATATACAAATAAGGTGTTTGAATGACAAATAGTATTTTGATCTTGCAATCTTTAAGTCTAAGGTTGCAATTGAAGCTTATAGGGAAAATTACGATGTCTGAAATGGAACTCCCTTCTTCCATGTACAAATAAAATATTGTGAAATGTTAAGGGTAAAGATCTATTTTTGGATGTAAAGAAGTTTAAAGAAAGAAACATTGCTTGGCTATTTAGATTATAATGTGCACACATGTAATATAAGCTACACGTTCCCATAAATGGATATGTTTAATTCATTCAACTTTAGGTCTGAAAACAGTGTTTTTTGTTTTTTGTTTTTTTTTCTTGTTTTAAGTCCAAGATGGGTTTGGAGATGAGTAATACAATGCTTTCATTGAAATTTACATCCCCAGATCACAGAATTGGAAAAGCTACAATCAAATCTTCAGATAGACAACTCATACTCTACAATCACACAATTTTTTTCTTTGATTCAGAGATTCACATTTTTTTAATATTGAAAAATATATCACACCATCTGTTGCTACGCCAATACCATTCATGTGTTATTACTATTGCTCTATAGTACAGCTTGAAATCAGGGATGGTGATACCTTCAGAAGTTCTTTATGAGCATGGAGCAGTGACTGTGGGGATGGTCAACCAATGACCGGCACAGCTTGAGACCCACCCCATGGGAGAAAGCCAACTCCTGACTCTATTAATGATACTCTCTATGCTTGCAGACAGGAGCCAACATAAGCTATCATCTGAGAGTCCCTACCCAGCAGTGGTTCAAAACAGATGCTAAAACACATAGGCAGATATTAGGTGGAGTTCAGGGAGTCTGTGGAAGAGTGGGAGGAATAATAAAGGAATCCAGAGAAGACAAGAACTTCACATGAAGACCAACAGAGCCAACTAACCTCAGCCCCTAGGAGCTTACAGAGACTGACGCACTAACCAAAAAGCATGTATGGTCTGGACCGAGGCACCCTACACATATGTGATTGAGTGCTAGCTCTTCATGGGGATCCCCTAGCAACTGGAGCGGAGACTCAATCTGATATAGGTTCTATTGCCTGTTTGTGGATTACCTTACCTTAGCTTGGTTGCCCTGACTGGCCTCAGTGGAAAAAGGATAATCCTAGTCTTATGGGACCTGAAAAGTCGGGATGGGTTGTTAGAGGGGGTGGTTTCCCTTTTCTGAGGAGAGGTATGAGGGAAAAAGGGGAGAGGATGGGAGGGTAGGAACAGGTGGAGAGGATGGAAGAGACTGTGATCAGGATGCAAAATGAATACATGAATAAATAAACTTGAGAAGATAAAATTGAAAATAGATTTTTCATGCAATATATTCTGATTATGATTTTTCCACTCACAACACAAGTATTTTCAGATCCTCCCATACTTAACACCCACCCAAATCCATAGCCTTTGCTTTTTTCTCTCTCATTAGAATAAAAAAATACATCAACATATAATAATGACATGAAATAAGATGAATTGAAACAAACAAACTGAAATATGACAAAACAAATGACTGCCAGAAGAAAAAGAGCCAAAGATAATCACTAGAAACAAATATTGACATAGATACACATAATCACACATACCAACATTCTTTTAAAAGCACAATACTAGAAATGTATTATATATATGCAAAAATTGTAATGAAAAAAGAAAATAAACAAAAATAATTCCCAGACAAAGCATTATGAGACAAAAAAAAAAAAAATGCCATTGAGTTCATTTCATGTTGGTTATCTACTGCTGAGCATTGGATCTGTCAAGGTTTATACCTCAAGTTTTTCTTATTTGAGCTCTTATCAACTGGATACAGTTTCTGAGTTAGTGATGAGGGCTTGCGTCCACTTCCCCTCTCATCTCTGGGACCCCATCTGGCTTAGGTCTGTTCAGGGCCTGTGTATGTTGCCCAGTTTCTGTGAGTTCATGTGTGCATCCATTCTGCTGGGCTTGGAAAGCCTTGTTTCCTTTTTATTTTCCATTCCCTCTGGGTCTTACAGTCTTTCCAATACACAGTAATCAAAGTGTAATGTTTAGGTAACTCAAGTCAACTTACTTGCTCATAAACTTGAATATGTTTAATAATTTGTAAGTTTCTATCTAGCTGGATAAACCTTATAGTAGAAAAATCAAATTTTACAATTGTCTCTATGATAAACAAGATCAATAAAAATAACTGTACAGATATAACTCATTCAAATGACATGGCTTATTTTCCTTTAATATTTAATAATAAATAATTATTTACTTAGACTAAACTTCACTGTGACTTTCTGAATATAGCCATGCTGCTTTCTTTCTTCATGACAGCATGAAAATTTCACTTGTGTGAAAAAACTCTGTAGTTGTGAACTACTTTCCATGTTAATGACTCACATCCATGCTTTTGACTTTAAATGTTGCTATGCAAAGATGCTATTTGTCTACAATTCATCTTCGACATGAATCAGTCTACTATATCCACCTTGAGAGCCTCATGTCTGGCATAGGGGCACCAGAACAAATGATAGTGCTGATTCTATCAGAAATTGAGACTGTTAGCGAGACTCCAGAGGAAACTAGAAAGTAACTTTCAGATTTTGCCACTGTTATTTCATCTCAGCTACAAAGCAGGGAAGTATACTGATTTTACTATTTAAGTTAGACAAACCAGCGTTACATTCTGAGACGTACATATGTTATTGGCAATATCTGCCTGACATTTTGGCTCCATTCTGTGGCACTTGTCTCTCAGTCTAAGAAAGGTATCATTTTCTTTAGTGCTCTCCCCACCCTCAATTTCTTAACACCCCCTCCAGTTTTGTGTAGCTGGGTGAAATAAAAGACCTTGTTTTGATCTTTTCTTCATTCTGGATTATTTAAAAATACTACATATAAGTGAACTCAGACTCTTGAGATGATGCTTGATTTTGTGTTATTTAATTATTCATTTTCCAGATAATGGGAACAACTGGCAGAGCTGAGGTGAAATTGAAATATACCACACAAAGTGTGATTCGACGGCTGGAGACAGTTCCACAGACGTGGGATGATTGTCACTCACTGTGCAACTGTCATCCCATCATGGCTAGGCATGTTAAATGGCATGACACTTTAGCAGAGCATGCCATTCAGGGATGACTGAAGAGGGCTAAGCCACATGCATGCAAATCTACAAAGTGTGAGGTTGCTTCTTCACATCCTCTGGTTTCCCTTTGAGAAATGACAATTTACAGTTTGTCATCAGAGCAGAGAAAAAGAATTGTTCACCAAATTGCACCTCCAACTTGGCTTTTTCTCACTTTTTACTAGTTGTTTTAATGAATATGAATTCAAGTAGGCTTTCAGAATACTGACATACAAATTTTATCCAGACTTGGAGTAAAAATTGGGCAATATGTATATGTTTGAGAGATAGATGCATCCAATTGAAATTTCTGATACCTGAAATAATAAGATCCCAAAATTAGGCTTGTATAAAAAGAAACAGAACTCAGTGGCAATCAATTAGTTGAGAGATTAAACATGAAAATAAGGTCACTTTTCTAGCTTTTCTAGAAACAAAGACTATTTATTTCGGGAGATAAATTACACATTTTAAAATATAGATGGTATTCATATATTTCCATCTATGAAGATATTTTTTTCCTTGAGTGGAAACAGTTGTTTCTAACAACTACATGGCCTGACCAAAGGCAGAATTGATATCTAGCACTATGATTTATACAGATAGATATTCCAAACAGATTTAAAACAAACAAACAAACACACAAGCTCAGCACATTCTGAAATGGAAGTTGAACCAAGTTTCTTTTTAAGCAATGTTTAGGATGTATGTGTTCATGTATATGAATGTTTGGGTACCACATGCACAGTTGGTGCCTACAGGGGTCAACAGGGGGCTCAGATACTCTGTAACTGGAATTACGGGTGCTTGTGGGCCACCATGAATATGCTTGGAACTAGAACAAGGCCCTCAGTGAGAGCAGCAAGTACTCTTAACTTCTGAGCTCGACCTCCAGTCCCTTGAACAGAACTTCCGGTGAGCATTCCACACCTAAGTCAACCCACTTGAATATGTTTTCTATGTTGTCAGATGAGTTGGAAAATAATTGTGCTTCTCCTGTAAGATGAAAATGCTACTTGCAGAACTACTTTAAGTCAAGGAAAAATATATTAAATAAAGATGTCTAGGAAACTATTCTAGCCCACAATGTAATGTGTATAATTACTTTTCATAGGTCTTTTTTTTCCCTCTCTACCAAATTCATTATTTACTCCTGATTTAAAATTTTTTTGTCATTTTGAAGAGCATAGCAAACTAGGGATTGCTATGTTATTTTTTAATTAATATATTTTGATTCTTAGACTTAAAACAAAGTCCTGGGCAGCAAATCAAGTGACTTTGATCAAAATCTTTGAAAAATGTGATGTTTGAAGGATACATTTAATTGAATCACAGTTTGAAGTGTTAGCAAAGTGGATTTGCCCTTTGTGGTAACGTACCTAGGAATCCTAATCTATATTCCTGATTGCCATTGATTTTTCTAGATTTCATTATGAAATCAATAACTGTTGCACAGGGTAAAATAGTTTACAAGGGTTACAACATACTGCAGATTTCTGAAAACATACTGAGCTCGGTGAAGCCACCCAGGCAGCCAATTAAGAGAAAACATCTATTAGGTAAAAACAGGGCAGTCCCATGGACTGTTATTGATTTTCTTAGTCCTGTGAAAAGACAATCAATTAGATAAAGAAGGCTAATGTTACAGCTGCAATTTAATAACCCCTAAAAAAAAAAAAAAAAAGAAGGAGGACTATTGATTCCTGAGATGGAATGTTGAGGTTTATTGAAATACTCTGAACTTCACCTGTCTTTTAATCAGGCCTGTGGAGAAGGAAGAGGTCCGTCTTCCTATTTGTATAGAATCCCAATTATTAAAGATCTTTGGTAATGCCCAGACCTAAGAGATGCAAATGAAACAGAACTTTGGAGAAACACAAGGCCAAACTGAATACAAGATCATGGAAGTTATTGATAAAAACTGTCTTGGAGAAGGCTGTTTCTTTTTCTACAGAGAGCTCACCAGAGTACCACCTGTCATTTTCAAAAGCAAAGTCAGTTTTGCCAACCAGCCGTGAATGACAAATGAAGCTTTATATGAAACACAAGGGCATATTATGTGCTATTGTGAATTCGGCTAAGTGCTAATTTATCTGGCTTGTTCTCCTCAGAAAACAGAGCAGAGACACATGAAATAATCCATCTAATTATGGAGCTATTTAAGAGAAAAACAAAGCAAGGTGTTTTGTGTGTTGCAGGAGGTGTATGATACAAGAAAGATTTTTCACAAAACCTAATGTTGCTAATGAAAAGAATTGAAATGTTGTAAGCTGCTTCAGTTTTAGAACAAATAAACTTTTTGCCAGTTTTGGATTTAGGGAATCCTAGCTGCTTTTCATAAACAGATATGTACCTTCCTACCTTTATTTATTTTTTAGTTCATAATTATAAATGTCAAATAGGCCTTATTTCTTTCAAATATAAAATCTGGACTAAGACGCCTAATACAGATATTTTCTTTATGCTTTGCTCTTCTATTGCATGTGTTTCATCCTTTCTCCCTCATTATATATATGCCTTTTTACCAGCAGACAGCTGCTATTCACAATAATCGCTAGGGCAGTCAATTATACTTTAAATAGACCTACTTGAAGACAAATGGTGGTCTAAATTGTACTAAAGACATACCATACACAAAGACTATGTCATTTCTAGCATCTGAAACATTCTAAATATTCCCAAGCAGCAATGTGATTTATGTACTTTACTCTAGTATGTCAAACTATTTCTTCAAAATATTTACAGAAAACAGTTAAAGTATTCTGTGAGCTGTTGCTTAATTATTTAAATTTGTATTTAAAAACAGGAAAATATATTGCACTAATTCCTCTATATGTAACTGTGTACTTAGATAGCCAAAAGTGGCACAATGTGTTATTTAATTTGTTAACAAGAGTTTCCCTTTTATTGAAAACTGTATGTATTCAGTATGCATACATGTCAATTTATTAACATTTATATTTAAATTGTATACTTTAAGATGTTCTTTTGATTCTTAGTGATTAGAAATTCATAAAAGCAGTTGTTGTTTCAGCAAAGAATTTGATTTTAGAATTTAAGAACAAAATCCAGTGGGTAAACATACCAGGTTTCTTTCTGCATACAGTGCCTTAATTATGTTGTAGTATTCATGTTATAGGCACATGTTTCTGTTAACAAGAGTATAAGTGATATACTTGCTAACAGATTAGTGTTTAATACACAGAAACAGAAAATGCAACATTTATAACCAAAACAATATATTTTAAAAAGCATTTTCTGATGTACACAATTTTTTTTTCTAATTTGAATATAAAAATAATATGTATTCAGACCTTTGGCCCTATCTAATGCCTATTATTTCCTAACGTTTGTCCTCAGTTTCAAAATAAAGTCCATGTCATTTCTTCTTGAATCTACACTTTGCTAAATTTATAAAATATATGTTTACTCTCATCTATTCTCATATGTATCTGAGAGGTCCACAGCATGCCCTTTAGGGAGCGCAGATGTTTCTATTTTATTCTTAAAGAATTAACACAGTACACTGCTTCATCAGATTATTGAATCTATGAAACACTATTGAATAAATGAGACAAAAAGAAAGCAGAAACAAAATATATCTTTAGCGTTAAAAGATTAAAATTTACTGAAAGACGAGTATGATCCAAATATTTGTAAACGTCAAGGGAGACTGTTTTCAACACTTACACCTCTACTAGAGATAGTGAAGGAACATTTATCTGTCCAAATTGCAAGACAACAGTCCCTCTCTAAGACATCTTGACCATTTTCACAGACTTAAAAAATGAAAACTTTACTTTAAATCACATGGTTATTATACAATATAGGATTATACAGTATATACATATGTACCATATGCATATGTCAAGTTAAATTCCAAGTTATTAAAAAGTGGTTCAAAAATCAATGAGGAAAACTGAATAGACTAAAAAGAGTTTTTCTGGAGATTGTATAAGATTTTTGTTAGTGATAATGGGTCCATACCTGAACTGATGTCACCCTCACAATTTCTCATTTTAGAAAATGCAGTCCTAGAGAAATTGTTTTACATCCCCCACTCCATTCAAATGCTCTCATTTACAAAATGGGTTGAGATAGTAGTTCTTTCTACAATGATTTTTTTCTGTAGATACAATAAATTTAATAAAAATTGTGGTACAACTACACAATGGAATACTACTCAGCTATCAGAAACAATGAAATCATGCAGTTTGCAGCCAAATGGATGGAACTAGAGAAGCTCATCCTGAGTGAGCTAACCCAGACCCAGAAGGATGCACATGGCATCTATTCACTTATAGTTGGATTTTAGCCATATAGTACAGGATAACTATACTACAATGAATGCACCAAAGGGAACATGAACATAAACTTTTTTTTTTTTCCTGTCAATGAGACACTTTGCCCTAGTGGTGCTGCCTTGTAGGCCCCCAGTGTATGAGGAGGCTCTTGGTTCTCATATGACTGCTGAACTGGGCTGGGGACTGTTATGTAGGGACACTCCACTCCAGAGGAGTGGGATGGAAGGGATGAGGGTAGAGTGTGGGAGGGCAGGACTGGGAGAGGTGGAAAGAGGACAGTATGATGGAGATGTAATCTGAAGTAATAAATAAATAAAAATTTAAAAGAAGCATGATAAATAAACTCTGCAATGCTATTTCTACTGTGGCTATATTTTATTATTAATCACACTCTTGGTGTGTTAAAACATTTTAGAAGAACATTTTAGTTATTACACAAGAATTCAATTGAATGTTTTAAATTGTGGTTGCTAATTTAAAAACAGTAGAAATTATAGTGACTTCAAATTTGAAGGTAATTTAGAGCATTTTTTCATTTCCTTATTTCAAGAATTACATAAATAAGACAATACAAAGAGAAATAAGAGTGAACACATCCAATTACCCTCTGTGTGTGTGTGTGTGTGTGTGTGTGTGTGTGTGTGTGATTTACATTGGGCAAAGAGAGATTGAAATGTAATTTATTTAAAGCCATTTACTCTTGTAATGGACTAATAATTCTAGATTGTCTAAAATTCACCTGGTAAAAAATTAGTTGACTAGACAACTCCAATAATACTTTCATAGGTTTGATTTCGTTTAGAACATAATATACAAATGGGAACAAGTTCATGCCTATTTATTTACATTAGTCACCACAAACAAAGGTAAATATGAAAGTGGATCTACATCACAAAAGTATAAGGAACAGGGGCTGGAGAGATGGCTCAGAGGTTAAGAGCACTGACTGCTCTTCCAGAGGTCCTGAGTTCAATTCCCAGCAACCACATGGTGTCTCACAACCATCCATAATGAAATTTTGTGCCCTTTTCTGGCCTGCAGGTATACCTGCAGACAAAACATTGTATAAATAACAAATAAAATCTTTAAAAAAAAAGGTATAAGGAACAGAGTCTAGATGAGCTGAGGCTATCAAAATGTTGAGGATATAAAATTTAATGTGTGCACCGTCATAGTGAACAGAACATTTCTTGGTCCTGTTGTCTTGATTTATAGAGGAATTAACTGAAATCATTAGCTGTTAGTGGGGAGTTTCTAAACAAGAAAGGACTCTGGTAATTAGTAGGAGAAATTTTGGTGTTCATAATGGGTGGACTGTGGACTCTCCACATCTAGACAAATCAAGAGGCCACCTAGCAATCTAATTGCAACATTTTCATACAAGTATACAATGTGATGCAATCATATTGACTTCATTCTAACTATTTATTTGCAACTTGAACTCCTCCATGGACCTGTTCCTCTACCCCAAGATGTCTTTTTTCTACCTTTCTGTCTACAAAAATAACAAGAGTCATTGATATTCTGCTAGAATTCTACACTGAATTTATTTAGGTTTGTGTGTGTGTGTGTGTGTGTGTCTGCATGTGTGTGTGAGAGAAGGGGTGGAATGAGGGAGAGAGAGAGAGAGAGAGAGAGAGAGAGAGAGAGAGATGTTTTCATGTACTTCTAGAGATCAAAAGAGAACTTGAAAGACAGGGGGCTATTAGCCATCCAATGTAGGTGCTAGGAATTGAACTCAAGTCTTCTAGAAGAGCAGTAAACACTCTTAACCCCTATACCATCTGTACATACACATAATTAACATAAATAAGAAGTCAATAACTAAACATCATTCACAGATCAGCTGTATAGCATCTATGAAGATGGGGAAAGAATGCTTATCTTATCCTTACCTTCAACAGCAATTGTCTACTCTAACTACATATAATCATACTGCCCTCCTAATTACATATAACCATCTTCCCCTCTTGGTTGAGAAAATTTTATTGCTGCTTTTATCTCATTGTATGTCATAGCTCAATTAAAATGTTAATTACATGTTGATTTACAGGCATATATTCTTAGAAATTCATCTATTCATTCTAGTTTTCAGTTTTAGAGCATGTGGCTGTTTAAAGTGTATCCTTATGATTCTCTGAATTCCATCACTGTCTGTTCTAATATTAAAAACAAAACCAGAAGGAACCTATTCTTTGTATGAAGCTTCAATTATCCTGACACCTAAACCATGTATAATCAAACACGAAACGAGAATTACAAACCCACTTCTCTTATGAACACAAAAATTCTCAAGAACCTACTTGCATATTGAATACACAGCAAACAGATCATCCTCTATGATCAAGTAGACTTCATCCAGGAGACACAGGGAAGGGTTCAACACACGGAAACTGATAAATGTAATACAACATAAACAACTAAAAGCCAAAAATCATCACATGATCATTTCATTAGATATGGAAAAAGCCTTTGATAAAATCAAACACTCTTTCCTGGTAAAAGTCCTGAAGCGATTATGGATACAAGGGACACACATAAATATTGTGAAATCAGTTTAAAGCAAGACCATAGCAAACATCAGGTTAATGCAAAGAAACTCAAAGCAAATCGAGAACAAGAGAAGATGGTCTTCTCTCTCCAAATCCATTCAATTTAGTACTTAAAGTCTTAGACATGAAATTCTCTGATAAATTGATGGAACTAGAAAAAAGATCATCTAAAGGAGGCAACTTAGACCCAAAAAAGAGAAATATGGTGTGGATTTGCTTAAATGTGGATATTAGCTGTTAATTCTTCAATAGGAAGGCTTCAATACATAAAAACATAGAGGTAGTCAGAATTCACCATACCCCATTTATTTGATGCATATGGAACATGGAATAAGATAAATACAATTATTTCAAAATACAAAAAAGTGAGAAAAATATTACTTATATGAAAGAAAACATGTGACATGATTTTTTAGACTGATTTAACATTTATTTTGACATGATAATCTTCATTTCAATTAATTTCCCTACAAAATTCATGTTATTGTTTATGAAAAATAATAATTCTTAATGTGTGTGTTTCTTTATCCATCTGTTGATAGATATCTGTACTTTAAGAAGGCATTAAAAATCAGACAGAACCTGTGTGACAAACTATGCTAGTACCTAACAAAATGACAAGTTTGAATGACTATTAGTTTGCATCTTTAATTATCCTGAACAGTTTGTGACAGTTGCTATCAAAACGACACACTCATATTGTATTTTTAAGTGTTACCTAGGTACAATATCTTAAAAAGGATTAACCTTAATTTTGCATCAATATACAAAGATCAATACCAATGTAGCCAAATATAAACTTAATTTCATATCAATATACAAAAATCAATAACAATGTAGCCAAATATAATCTTAATTTTGTATCAATAAACAAAGACATAAGAGCACAATCAATAATCTGTCCTTTTCTTTAATCACTCCTATATTATGTCTATATCTCATTTTTAAAGCTTTCCCTCCTACATAGGAGAGAAGGAAGGACAGAGAAAAAGAAAAGAGAGCAATCCCCGGGTCTAACCTCCAAAACCTATTTACAACGATCATTTAACAACTTGAAACCAATCCTCCTAAATAGCAACAAACATCTATAACCCATCAAAAGACCAAAGGTCAGAGAAGAATAAAAAATAAAATAAAATAAAATAAATTACCCATCCCTCCTTCTGGGAATGGGAAGTGGCTCTCTTAAAATTACTTCCTCATGATTTGGCATGTAGGAAACCAGTTTGGGGTCCAAATAAGAATGGAAAAATGGTTAAGCAATTAATAGTAACATTTGATATTCAGTCCTTTTGTGTTCAGCTATTTAAATGTCCTAAGAAGTTTGTAGTCAGAGGCCGAACTTCAGCGTTTTACTGAAGTCCTGGCTGGAACAGTCTGTGGGACTGAACCATTTTGAGTTGTTCTGATTGTAGAGTTTTGAGGAAACAGCTATGGAGGGAGTCTTCGAGGCTGGATCATCTGGGATACTTCTCTTCTTTGGTGTCTGGTCCCTTTTTTTTTTTTTTTTAGAGGTTTCAGTTTGTCCAGTTCTCCCAGAGGTTTTCTAAGTTAACTGGAAATCAAGTTACTAAGAGACAAGCAACATTTGCTTATCCAAATATACTAAGATAGATAAGCGCTCTTCAAAAACCTCAAGAGATCTGCAGAATTTGGCATTCAAAGTTTTCTTTTGTTGTTGTTGTTGTTTATTTATTGCTTCAAGTTACAACTCCATCACAGTGCCCTCATTCCACCACTCCTGGTTTCAACCTCCCAGCCTGTCCTCCCTTTCCCACCCTTTCCACTGCTCTGATATGGAGTGTCCCTACATATCATCCTCTTTCATCTCAACAGTCATATGCGGGCTAAGATCTTCCTCTTGCACTGGGGGCCAACAGGGTAGCACTCCTAGGGAAAATTGTCCCCTTAATAGGTAACAAAATCTATGTTCCTGATCATTTTGATGTATTGGTTGTAGTATATTTATCCTGTACTATATCGCTAAAATCCAATTATAAGTGAGTAAATGCCATGTGCATCATTTCTGAGTCTGGGTTAGCTTACTCAGGGTGAGCTTTTCTAGTTCTATGCATTTGGCTGTGCACTGCATGATTTCCTTGTTTCTGATAGTTGAGCAGTATTTCATTGTGTACATGTACCACAATTTTTTTATCCATTCACCAGTTGAGGGACATTTGGGTTGTTTCCAGACCTTGACATAAGGCCTGAAACACTAAATCTAAAAGAAGAGAAAGTGGGGAAAAGCCTCAAACTCATTGGCACAGGAGACAATTTTCTGAATAGAACACCAATAACTCAGCCTCTAAGACCAACAATCAATAAATGGGACCTCATGGAAGTGAAAACCTTCTGTAAGGCAAAGGACACCATCATTTTAACAAAAAGGCAACCTAAAGATTGGGAAAAGATCTTTACCAACCCCACTTCCAACAGAAGGCTAATATCCATAATTTATAAAGAGCTCAAGAAATTAAACACCAAGAAACCAAATAATCCAATGAAAAAAATGAGAAACAGAGTTAAACCAAGAATTCACAAAGGAGGAATCTCTAACAGCAGTGAGACATCTGAAGAAATGCTCAACATCCTTACTTGTCAGAGAAATGAAACTCAAGATGATTCTGAGAGTCCATCTCACACCTATCAGAATGGCTAAGATCAAAAACTCAAGTGATAGCACATGCTGGTGAGGTTGTAGAGAAAGGGGAACACTCCTCCATTTCTGGTGGGAGTGCAAACTTGTACAACCACTATGGAAATTAGTCTGGTGATATCTTAGAAAACTTAGAATATCCCTACCTCAAGACCCAGCCATACCACTTCTGAGTATCCACCCAAATGATTCCTCACCAAACCACAAGGACATATTCTCATCTATGTTCATAGCAGCCTTATTTGTAATAGCTAGAAACTGGAAAAAAAGATTTCTTAACTTAATATTTTTTTATATTGAGACATGTCAGCTCCTGACAACACCCCTTATTGTACTCCAAGTAGAGGAGGAGCATCAAAGAATCTCCATTTGGAGATGGTTATTAGTGGCAATCTTGTCACTGGGCAAGAAAAATTCCTTGCTTCAACTGTTGAGAGAATGTTGTCTGAAAAGGACAAAACTTGGCAACAGGTAAGTTGGCAGCCTAGCTCTGCCAAGACAGGGTAGGCTAGTCCTTCATAATTCCTGCTTTGCAATTAATGTCTGTCAGAGATCCTGTCCCAAGAGGCTGAAGATAGATGCTCCAATATATTAAAAGAAATTGAGGACTGTCCAGGCAGCCAGTTGTCTGTTTTTTTCTTAGATTTGGAAGCTGCTGGTCTGCACTTTCTTCATAATCAGATATATTTATCCTTCACAGGTCTCTGATGTGGTTGAAGACTAGATAGTTATAGTCTCACAGTTATGTTTTAAGTTGTTTAGACATTAAAAGGATGTTTTAGGTCTAAGAAGATGTTTTTAAGTTGGTAATGCAATTGAGGGTGGAAATTGAGTTAGGTATAGAACATTAAACTCATGGAGATATATGGAAAATAGAATATTAATATCAATTGTCAAATATGTATGGACTGGATATTGGGAATGTATGTTATACCTTATAATTTTCATAATTGTTACCTACTCAAAAAAATTATAAATTCTGGGAGAAGTGGGAGAGGGTGGGAGGGTGGAGCCAGGAGGGGTGGAAGGAGGGGACTATGATGGAGATGTAACTTGAAGTAATAAACAAACATTTTAAAAAATCAAACAGAATAAATAAATGACTTAATGAAACAACTCAAAATTTTTATAAAACAAGAATAAACCAAATATAAACCAAATGGATGGGAAGTAATTATAAAAATCAGAATAGAAATTAATGAAATAGAAACAAGTATATAATGAAAAGGATCAAACAATCTAAGAGTTGGTTCTTCCAACATAAAGAAGACCAACAGATCCTTGAATAAACTAACCAAAAAGAAAAAAAAAAAACAAAAACAAAAAACAAACCCAAAAAAACAAAACAAAAAACCATAAGTTAACAGTACAACAGACATCAAAGAAATTCAGAGTATTATAATGGAATTTTTTTTTTGTAATAAAGACACTGCTTTTATTTTTTGTAATAAAGACACTTCTTTTTTTATATTTTTGTAATAAAGAGAATAGAATGTTTTAAAAAGCCTATATACCATTAATCTGGAAAATGGATAGATTTCTAAATTCAGCCAAATAATTCAATAAAACTCATAAACAGACATAAAGACAAAAATCACATGACCATCTCAATAGATTAGAAAAAGCCTTTGACAAAATCCAGCATGTTTTTGTGATAAAAATCCTAGAAAATTTAAGGCTAGAAGTAGCAAACCCAACATAATAAAAGTTATACATGAAAAACTCACAGCTGACATCATCCTAAATGGAGAAAAGCTTGAAGCAATCCCACTAAAGTTAGGCATAAGACAGGAATGTCCACTATCTACACTTTGTTGGTGTTGTTCTTCTTCTTAATTTGTTTTTGTTTTCTTTTATTTTTGTTTTGTTATGTTTTTGATTGGGGTATTTCTGTGTAGCCCTGGCTGGCTGGCCTCAAACCTGGAGTTCCCCTGACTCTCAAGTATGGGATTAAAGATGTGTACCACCACTGCCCAGGCACAATTCTTTTCAGTACTGAGCTTAAAGTACTTACAGAAACAATAAGATTAAAATAATTTAAAGGTATAAAAATAGGGAAAGGATAAATTAAACTATTCCTATTTGTTGAACAATACTGTTCATTAGTGATAACAAAAAATCTGCCAGGAAACTTCTAGAAAGAATAAAGAAAATATGAAATATGGAGGATACTGAATCAACTTATATGAATCAATAACATTTCTGTTTACACCAAGAGAAAAATGCAGATATCATTAACAAATTCCTATTCTCAGTAGTCTCAACAAAAATTAAATATCCAGGAATAAATCTAACCAATGAAGTTAAGAATCTCTACAATGAAAACTTTAAATCTTTCAAGAAAAGATAGAGAAAGAACACTAGAAAATAAATATCTCACACTCATGGATTCTTACATTAATATCATGAAAATGAACAATTTACCTAAAGTTACTTACAGATTCAATATAATCATAGTCAAAATTGTGGTTTCATTCTTCAGAGATTATGAAAATAATGTATATCCTAAAATTTATATGGAACCACAAATGTACTGGATAGCAAAAATAAAAGTGCAGGAAGGATGACGGTTCCATAACTTATGAAATATTACAGGATCATACTTATAAAACAATATGGTTCTGATACAAAAATAGATGTGTAGACCAGTGGAATAAAATTAAATACAGAAATATGACTACATATAACTTGATCAATTTAATATTTGACAAAAATACCAGAAGTGGGGGATCCAAGATGGCGGCATCCCACACGGACGCATTTTGAACGTGGGGAAAAGAGCCATAAAAAGCACAGAGTTATTGGACACTGTGCAAAAACTGGAGGGACTAGACCCACCGGGAACACACCCAGCCCCCAAGGGACCATTAAAAGTCCCAGGGCAAGGCTCTCCCACCATCTCTCCCAGACAGAGAAGCCGCTGAATCCGGGAATCCGGAACTCCCATCTGGAGAGATGCTGGGTAAGATCGACTCTAATACCCAGGAAGCAGAATCAAACCCCACACGGGATCACTCACCAACCTACTAAGCACCCCACACTTCAGATGGACCTTATAGCTATTTAGGAAACGTTGCAGACTAGTGGGAGCCTTAGCAACAGCAGCAGCAGGGTGCACTGTGGAAGGTCTGCAGCCGTGGCAGCAGCGGATTGGGTTGAGACCCCACACGAGATCACTCACACTAGTCTACTGGGTCCCACACACCCCAGGCGAGCCCTCCACCTATCTAGAAAAGGTTGCAGACCCCTGTGAGCCTTGGTGGACAGCTTCAGTGGTGCCGCAGGGGGCAGGGCAGAGGCACACGCCCACAGTGAAGGAGCCGGGCAGAAGCAAGCACAGGGGGGTGGGGTAGAGGTGTGCGCCCGCAGCAAAGGAGCCAGGTGGAACCGAGCACAGTGAAGTGGCAGGGCTGGGCGCACACAGAGGCGAAGCTAGTTGCAGAGGTGCACAGAGGCTGAGGGCTCCAAAACGTGGAAGCCAGAAGCTGGGGGACCATAGCTGTATTCTGGAAAACCCAGACATATTAGGCGTGGAGCTGGGCCCTCTCAATCTCCTTGGGGACAACCAGAGTCCACAGAACCCATGCCTGGGCAAACAGGTCCATACCATCAGAACCACAACAGGCTGATCACTCAGTGTGCAACATAGAGAAGTCTGACTTGGGAGCAGTGAAACAATCCCGGGCCATTCCTCATTACCTGGGAATAGGCTGCACCAGCTCACAGTGATTCAGGCTATTAGAAACACAGTGACCCTGAGATCCCCCTGTAAGCAACGACAGAGCACCAAGCAATTCAACTGCTACACCAAAGCATCCCCTGTGGATCAAAGCCCAGAAGACGACGAGAACAGACAGCTAAACACATACATATGGCCAAAGGTCCAAGAAAAAACAGAAATCAAGGAAATATGACTCCAACAATGCAAAACTATCCTAGCTCATCCAATTCTGACAAACTCACAACAGCAGAAACACATGAAATTTTGACAATTCTACATTATGGAAAGTGAAAGAGTCTCTTCAAAAAGAAATTAAATCTATGAAGGAATTCAAAGAAGCCACAATTTTACAAGTCAAAACAACAAATAACACCAATAAAGAGCTCCAAGACAAGGTGACTGAGCTTGAACAGGAAAAGGACAGAGCAATGAAATATTTCCAGGCAAAAACGCGCAAACTGGAGCAGGAAATGTACAAAACGAACAATACCATTCAAGATATGAAAATGGAAATGGAAACAACAAAGAAAACACAGTCAGAGTTAAAAGAGGAAATGGAGAATCAAGGGAAGAGAACAGGAACTACGGATGTGAGTATCAAAAATAGGATGCAAGAGATGGAAGACAGGATCTCAGGCATGGAAGATTGGATGGAAGAAATCAGTACAACATCCAAAGAAAATGAGAAGGCTAAAAAAATCTCTCACCCACAACATCCAAGAAATCAAGGACTTAATGAAAAGTGGGAACCTAAGAATTATAGGCATAGAGGAAAGAGAAGACTCCTGACTCAAAGGTCCAGGAAATATCTTCAACAAAATCATAGAAGAAAACTTCCCAAACTTGAAAAAAGAGATGCCAATAAAAGTCCAAGAGGCTTACAGAACACCAAACAGATTAGATCAGAAAAGAAACTCCTCTCGCCACGTAATAATTGAAACACCAAATGTACAGAATAAAGAAAGAATATTAAAAGCTGTAAGAGAAAAAGGCCAAGACACATACAATGGCAGACACATCTGAATTACACCTGACTTCTCCTCAGAAACTTTAAAAGCTAGAAGGCCCTGGACAGATGTCCAACAGTCCTGAGAGAACATAGGTGCCCAGCCAGACTACTATACCCAGCAAAACTCTCTATCAACACAGATGGAGAAAACAAGATATTCCATGACAAAATCAAATTTAAACAATATCTACCCACAAAACCAACCCTACAGAAGATACTAGAAGGAAAATTCCAACCCAGAGAAGAAAACTACACCAAAGAAAACAGAGGGAATAGAAAACCCCACAGCAACTAAACCAAAAGAGGCAAAGGACGATCACCTATACCAAACTAATGGGAAATAACATCCCCTGGTCACTAATATCCATCAACCTCAATGGACTCAAATCCCCAATAAAAAGACACAGGTTTACAGATTGGATCCATAAGCAGGACCATCTTTATGTTGCATACAAGAAACACATTTCACTATCAAAGATAGACACTAGGTCAGAGTAAAGGTCTGGGAAAAGGTTATGCAAGCAAATGGACCCAGGAAGAAAGCCAGAGTAGCCATCCTAATATCAAGCAAAATAGACTTCCAACTGAAGTTAATGAAGAAAGACAGAGAAGGGCATATATACTCATTAAAGGGAATATTCATCAAGTGGACATGTCAATATTGAACATATATGCCCCAAATACAAAGGCACCTACATTTGTAAAAGAAATGCTTCTAAAACTTAAATCACACGTCGATCACAACACATTAGTAGTGGGAGACTTCAATACCCCATTCACAACAATGGACAGATCATCAAGACTGAAGCCAAACAGAGAAATATTGAGTCTAACAGAGATCATGAACCAAATGGACCTAACAGATATCTATAGAACGTTTCACCCAAACACAAAGGAATACACCTTCTTCTCAGGACCTCACGGGACCTTCTCCAAAATCGACCAAATAGGTGGACAAAAATAGCCTCCACAGATACAAGAAAATTGAAATAACACCTTGTATTTTATCAGACCATCATGGAATAAAGCTGGTCTTCAACAGCAAAAGAATCAACAGAAAGCCTGCACACACATGGAAATTGAACAACTCCTTATTGGATGACAACTGGGTCAGGGAAGAAATAAAGAAGGAAATCAAAGACTTCTTAAAATCCAACGACAATGAAGGCACAACATACCCAAACCTTTGGGATACAATGAAAGCTGGGCTACGAGGAAAGTTCATAGCACTAAGTGCCTTCAAAAAGAAAATTGTGACAGCTCATATTAGCGAATTAAGAGCTAAACTGGGTGAATTGGAAAAAAAGAGAAGTAAACACTCCCAAGAAGAGCAGAAGTCAGGAAATCATCAAACATAGGGCTGAAATCAACAACTTAGAAACAAAAAGAACTGTACAAAAATCAATGAAACCAAGAGTTGGTTCTTCGAGAAAATCAACAAAATAGTCAGACCCCTAGCCAAATTAACTAAAAGACAGAGGGAAAGGACCCAAATCAACAAAATCACAAATGAAAAGGGAGAAATAGCAACAGACATTGAGGAGATCCAGAGAATATTTGGTCCTACTTTAAAAATCTATATTCCACCAAATTTGAAAACCTAAGCCAAATGGACAATTTCCTCGATAGATTCCACCTATCAAAACTAAATCAAGATCAGATTAACATATTACACAGCCCAATAACCCCTAAGGAAATAGAAACAGTCAATAAAAATCTCCCAATCAAAAAAAGCCCAGGGCCAGATGGCTTTAGCACTGAATTCTACCGGACCTTCAAAGTGGAGCTAGCACCAATACTTTTCAAACTGTTTCACAAAATAGAATCAGAAAGAACACTGCCATACTCATTCTATGAGGCCACAGTCACCCTGATTCCTAAACCACACAAAGACCCAACAAAGAAAGAGAACTACAGACCAATCTCCCTCATGAACATAGATGCAAAAATACTTAATAAAATACTAGCAAACTGAATTCAAGAACACATCAAAAATATCATACACCATGATCAAGTAGGCTTCATCCCAGGAATGCAGGGATGGTTCAACATATGAAAGTCTATCAACGTCATTCAACATATATACAAGATAAAATAAAAAAAGCACATGATAATCTCGCTAGATGCAGAAAAAGCATTTGACAAAATCCAACACCCCTTCATGCTAAAAGTTCTGGAGAGAACGGGCATACAAGGACCGTACCCTAGAAATAATAAAGGCAATATACAGCAGGCCAGTGGCCAACATCAAAATAAATGGAGAGAAACTTGAAGCATTTCCTCTAAACTCAGGGACAAGACAAGGATGACCACTTTCACCATATCTCTTCAATATTGTACTTGAAGTTCTTGCTAGAGCAATAAGACAACTAAAAGAAATCAAGGGAATACAAATTAGAAAGGAAGAAGTCAAATTATCCCTATTTGCAGATGATATGATAGTATACATAAGCGACCCCAAAATTTCCACCAGAGAACTTTCACAGCTGATAAACACCTTCAACAAGTTGGCTGGATACAAAATTAACTCAAAAAAAGTCAGAAGCCCTTATGTATACAACAAACAAATATACCAAGAAAGAAATAAGGGAATCAACCCCCTTCACATAGCCACAAACAATATAAAATACCTGGGGGTAACTCTAACCAAGCATGTAAAGGACCTATACAACAAGAACTTCATGCCCCTGAAGAAAGAAATGGAAGAGGGCCTTAGAAGATGGAAAGACCTCCCATGCTCATGGATAGGTAGGATCAACATAATAAAAATGGCTATCTTACCAAAAGCAATATATAGATTCAATGCAATTCCTATCAAAATACCAACATAATTCTTTATAGACATGGAAAGAGCCATTCTCTATTTCATATGGAACAACAAAAAGCCCAGAAAAGCTAAATCAATCCTGTACAATAAAAAAGCATCTGGAGGTATCACCATCCCAGATTTCAAGCTGTACTACAGAGCATTAGTAGTAAAAACACCATGGTATTGGTATAGAAACAGACCAGTAGATCAATGGAATTGAATTGAAGACCCAGAAATGGGCCCACACACCTATGGCCAACTAATTTTTAACAAAGAAGCCAAAACTGCACAATGGAAGAAGGACAGCATCTTCAACAAATGGTGCTGGTCCAACTGGATGTCCACTTGCAGAAGAATGAAATTATACCCATACTTATCACCTTGTATAAAACTTAAATCCAAGTGGATGAAAGACCTTAACACAAGGCCGGTCACACCTAATCTACTAGAAGAAAAAGTGGGAGAAACCCTTGAACTCATTGGCACAGGTGACAACTTCCTGAACAGAACACTAACAGCTCAGGACTTGAGATCAACAATCAATAAAAGGGACCTCATGAAAGTGAAAAGCTTCTGTAAGGCAAAAGACACTGTCATTCGAACAAAACGATAACCAACAGACTGGGAGAAAATCTTCACGAACCCCACATCTGATAGATGGCTAATATCCACAATCTATAAAGAACTCAAGAAACTAAATGCCAAGAAACCAAATAATCTAATCAAAACACGGGGGACAGAGCTAAATAGAGAATTCACAAAGGAGGAATCCCTAATGGCTGAGAGACACCTGAAGAAATCCTCAACATCCTTAATCATCAGAAAAATGCAACTCAAGAGGACTCTGAGATTCCATCTCACACCTGTCAGAATAGCTAAGATCAAGAGCTCAAGTGACAGCACATGCTGGCGAGGGTGTGGAGACAGGAGAACCCTATTCCATTGCTGGTAGGAGTGTAGGCTTGTGCAACCACTATGGAGGTCAGTATAGCGATATCTTAGAAATCTTGGAATAGCTTTGCCTCAGGACCCATCCATACCACTTCTGGGTATACATCCAAATGACTCCTCACGGAATCATAGGGAAGTCTCCTCACCTATGTTCATAGCGGCCTTATTTGTAATAGCTAGAAACTGGAAACAACCCAGATGTCCCTCAAGTGAAGAATGAATTTAAAAACTGTGGTACATCTACACAATGGAATACTACTCAGCTATCATAAACAAAGAAATCATGCAATTTGCAGCCAAATGGATGGAACTAGAGAAGCTCATCCTGAGTGAGCTAACCCATACTCAGAAGGATGCACATGGCATCTATTCACTTATAGTAGGATTTTAGCTATATAGTACAAGATATCTGTACTACAACCAACACACCAAAGGGAACATGGACATAGACTTTTTTTTTCTTTTTCTTTTTTCTTTTTTCCTTTCTTTATTTTTGTTGTTGTTTGTTTTTGTGGGTTGGTGTGTTTGTTGGTCTGTTCTTTAGTTTTCCCTTCCTAGCAGGGAGACACCTTTCACTGGTGGTACTGCCTTGTAGGCCTCCAATGTATGTAGAGGCTCTTTGCCCTCTTATGACTCCTGAAATGTGGTGAGGGACTGTTATGCAGGGACACTCCACCCCAGAGGAACAAGGGAGAAGGATTAGTATGTAGAGGATGGGAGGGTGGGGTGGGAAGGGGGGAAAGAGGACAATATGATGGAGATGTAACCTGAAGAAACAAATAAATAAATTTATTAATTAAAAAAAGCAGGTAACAGGTTTAAAACACTGTAAATAAATTATATGTTACAGCTGTTCAACATGGTTTATAAACCTCCAAGGGTAGAAAAACTTAGAGCTAAGGTAAAATACATGAAATGCATGGTGTTAGCGCATGCCTTTAACTTCAGCAGAGATGGGAGGAGCACTATAGAGTTAGTTGTCTTATAAATTCTAGAGTTACAAGGAAAGGGTGGTGATGGTACACACCCTTAATCCTATCATTCAAGAAGAGTACACCTTTAATCCCAACACACTAGAGACAGAAACAGGCAGATCTCAGAGCCCAAGGTCTGCCTGATACAAAACAAGCTCTATATAGAGAAAAACTTCGATCCAGGAGTGGTGGAGCACATCTTTAATACCTTCAGATGGGAACCACAGGTCTTTGATCCAAAAACTTAGAATGCAGAAACAGACACATAGGATTTGGAAGGACTTAAGTTTAAATGCTACTTACAAAAGGCCTACTCAATACAAACAAATTGTCCTTCCTTTGAGATCTCAAAATATATACACTAAAGGCTAATTTAGCTCCAAAATAACAAAATAATTTATTCTTTAATCCATATTGATATAATACTTTATATATTGTCAAAAAACCAAATTTGCTTCAGGAGAAATATTACCTGACCCCCTCCCCACCAAAAAAGGTAATTGCCCCAGAGTTAGGATTAGGGCAGGGCTCTGTTCTTATCTTTCCAGGAGATTTAAAGCATCCACTCAAGGAATCCAGGGACAACTGGACAACAGAAACTTCAACAGAAAACAGATCAGACACCAAAGAAGACGATTGGCCCAGATGATCCAGCCTTGCAGACTTCCTCAATAGCTGTTTCCATCAAAAGTCTACAACCACAACAACTCAAAATCACTAAGATCATTCAGATCCACACACTGCCCCAGCCAGAACTTCAGTAAAGCACTGAAAATCAGCTTCTGTCTACAAACTTCTTAGGACATCTAAACAGCTGAGTACAAAAGGACTAAACATAAAAAGATTGAATTAACATTTTTAACCATTTTTCCATTCTGGTTTGGGCCCCAAACAGGTTTACTATGACTCAAATCAGCAGGAAGTCATTTTAAGAGAGTGATGTCCCATGTCCAGAGGATGGCGAGGGTGTTTCTCCCCCCCCCCTTTTTCGTTATTCGATGGATAACAGAAAATTTTGTTATTTGGGGGAAGAGACTACAAGCTGTTAAATGGTCTTGTTAAATGGATTTTGGAGGTTAGACCCAGGGACTTCCTTCTTTTTCTTTTCTATATCCTTCTTTTCCCTCCTATGTAGAAGTGAACAGACTTGAGAAAAATGGGACATAGACATATTATTGGAAGGACCAAGAAGAAGGGACAGATTATTGAATATGCCCTTATACCTTTGTATATTGATACAAAATTATTATTATATTTGGCTAAAGTGGTATTGACTATTGTATATTGTGCAAAATTAAGGTTGTATTGGACTACATCGGTATTCATCTTTGTATATTGATACAAAATTAAGATTATATTTGGCCACAATGGTGTTGACCCTTGTATATTGATGCAATATTAAGATTGTATTGGGCTACACAGGCATTGATCTTTGTATATTGATACAAAATTAAGAGTATATTTGGCCACATTGGTATTGATATTTGTATATTGATTCAAAATTAAAGGTAATGCTTCTTAAAAGTATTGTACCTAGTAATGCTTCAAAATGAAATGTGAAGTTCTGGCCTCTTGATGCCAACCATCTTAAACCGTTTAGGATAGTTAAGAAATACAAACTCTTGTCATGCAAGCATGTCATTTTGTTAGCTACTATGGCAGTCTATCACAGATATTCTCTAAGCTACTCAGAAATCAAGTTGTTAAGAGACAAGCAACATTTGCTTATCTAAATACAAGAGATAGATAGGGCATCTTCAAAAACCCCAAAAGATCTGCAGAATATGGCATTCAAAGATGTTTTCTTTAATTAAGATTTTTTTGATATCGAGACATGTCAGCTCTTGAACAGCACCCCCTATTCTACTCCAAGTAGAAGATGAGCATCAAAGAATCTCCAGTGTGAGATGGTTGAATTAGTAGCAAGCCTATCTCTTGGCAAGAAAAACCCCTTGCTTCAACTGTAGACAGAATGCTCTCCAAAAAGGACAAAACTTGGTAGTAGGTAAGTCAACAGCCTAGCTCTGGCAGCACAGGGTAGGTAAGTCCTTCATAATTCCTGCTCTACAATCAATGTCTGTCAGAGAAACGGGACCAAAATGCTGAAGATTGATGCTGTAATGTATGGAGAGAAAATGGGAACTGTCCAGGCAGCCATTGATATGTCATTTCTTAGTTTTGGAAGATGCAGGCCCTGTACTTCCTACATAATCAGATATATTTATCCCTCTCAGGTCTCTGAGGTGGTTGAAGAATAGATAGCTAGAGTCTCATAGTTAAATTTTGAGTTGTTTAGGAATCAAGGGTGTGTTCTGGATCTAAGAAGATGTATTTAAAATTGTGATGCAAGTTAGTATGAAAGCTGAGTCAGACTTAGAACTTTAAACTCAAGGAGGAGATGGTTAGATAGTAGAATGTTAAAGTCAGGGGCCAAATACATATGGACTGGACATTGGGACTATATGCTAAGCCATTTAACTCTCATAATTGTGGCATATTTATTTCCGTTGTTTTGTATATTATTTACTGTTATAAGAGAAGGAAACATTTGTTGGACTGAAAAAGGGAGCTGTTAGGGGGAAGAGGGTGGAAGGTTGGGACAGGAGGGGGGAGTAGGGAAGGGATTGTGGCTGAGATGTAACTTGAAGAAATAAAAAAATAAAGTATAAAAAAAAAGAAAAAAATACAAAAAGTATAAGGTGGAAAGAAAAAGCACCATGGATATTCACTTATGAATGAAATAAAGTAGATGTTTATGTAATACCTTGCAAGAAAACCAACCCTAGATGAATTGAAGACCTTAATATGAAACCAGAAATACTGGCACTAGTAGCAGAAAACATAGGTAGTATCCTGCAGGATATAAGTGTAGAAAATGGTTGGAGTTCATTTCCTTAATAATTAAGGACAACAATTGACTAATTGACAAGTGAGATTTTATAAAACTTAAAATCTTCTTAATGATTGATTTACAAAGTGTTTGTACAAGTTTGCACTCTCACCAGCAATGGAGGATTCCCCTTTCTCTGCATCCTTGCAACCATGCGCTGTCACATGAATTTTTGATCGTAGCCTTTCTGACAGATAAAAATGAAATCTCAGAATTGTTTGAGTTTCATTTCCCTATTGACTAAGGACATTGAGTATTTGTTCAAGGGCTTCTCAGTCACTATATATTCTTCTGTTGTTAATTCTAAATTTAGCTCTGTACCCCATTTTTGATTGGATTGTTTGGTTTGTTGGTGTTTAATTAGACTAATAATCAATCCAGAAGTGTCTCAGAAAATTGGGAATAGTTCTACCTCAACACCCAGCTATACCACTCTTGGGAATATAACCAAAGAAGCTTCATCAAACCACATGGACATTTCTTCAACTATGTTCACAGCAGCTTTATTCATAATAGCCAGAAACTGGAACCAACCCAGGTATCCCTCAACTGAAGAATGGATAAAGAGACTGGTACATTTACAAAATGGAATACTATTCAGGTATTAAAAACAAGGAAATCAAGCAATTTGCAGATAAATGGATGGGACTAGAAAAGATTATCCTGAGTGAGATTACCCAGACCCAAAACAATACACAAGGTAGGTACTCACATATAAGAGGATATTAGCCATATAGTACAGGATAACCATCCTATTACCCACATACACAAAGAAGCTAAGTAACAAGAAAGGCCCAAGAGATGTAGCTTGAATCTCATATAGAAGAGAAACAAAATAAACATAGGAAGGGTATGAATAGAGGGAACTAAATGGGGGAATGTTTGATGAGGGATATGAGGGTGTGAATCAGGTGTGGGGAGAGATGAGGTAAGAGGTGAGGGGGCTGCGAGAGAACAGGGAAAATGTTGGGGGGTATCTCTGAAAGAGAGGGAGACTAGCAAAAGGGTTTGCTCCTGGGAAGGATATGGATGTGACCATAACTGAGACTCCTAGCAGAAGAAGTACATAAAAATGTAAGTGGCCAGCTCCTACCCTGACAGGACTTAGAGTAGTGGTAGGGGGACACCAAACCACCCACAAACCTTTCACCCATAATTTACCTTCTGGAGCACTGATTATGGGAATGGCCAACCAATGACTGGCACAACTTGAGACCTACCCCATGGGAAAGAGCCAACATCTGACACTAGTGATACTCTGCTATGCTTGCAGACAGAAACCTATAATAACTACCCTCTGAGAGGCCCACCCAGCATCAGATTGAAACAGACGCTGAGACACACAGCCAAATATTAGATGGATCTCAGGGAATCTTGTAGAAGAGAGGGAGAAAGAATAGAGGTATCTGGAGGGTACAAGAACTTCACAAGAATATCAATAGAGTCAACTATCCTAGGTCTCTTGGGGCTTACAGAGACTGAAGCACAAACCAAAAAGCATATGTGGTATGGACCTAGACCTCCTACACATATGTATCTGATAGTTTGGTATCCATGCACATCTCCTAGCAAGTGGAGGAAAGACTTTCACTGACATGAACTCTATTGTCTATTGTCTGATCATCTTACCCTAGTTGGGCTTCCTTGTCTTGCTTCAGTTGAAGAGGATGCTGTTACTCCTGATTTGACTTGAAGACCTAGGATAAGTTGACTGGGGGTGGGGATCATATTTTCTAAGGAGAAGGGGAGGGGGAAAGGAGAAAAATGGTGGAAGGGTAGGAACAGGTAGAGAGGAAGGAGGGAGCTGTGATCAATATGCAAAATGAATAAATAAAATAAAATTTAAACCTTCTTCTGTGTGGCTAAAGAAATACTCAACAGTATTAAGTGGAAACCACAGAATGGGAAAAAAGTCTTCTAGTTATATATCTGACAAAGGATTAATATCCACAATGTATAAGGAACTCAAAAAAACAAATAATTCTCAAAAAACCCCAAAAACAAAAACATGGTTTGATCAGGCGTGGAGGTCCATCTATGTGTAAGTCTGTTACTGGTTTAGTAATGAGGTATGGTTGAGTATCAAGACTAGAGAGTTGGTCAAGGAATCTATTTTTAGTAAAACATATAGAGAACATATAAAGATTTTTATAACTACAAATTCTTGAAAAAAAATCATGATCTTTTTCTTAGTGCACAGAAAGAAGAGCAAGTCCAATTGTCTGAAGCTGGAGGGTTATTAATGTTTTCAGGCATGATGACTGGTATCTAGGAAACAACTCATATCTGACCTGTCATCTTTGTTGATATAATAATGTCTTGGGCTTTTCTTACAACAGTGATGGTAACCTAGACTCAGAAGGACGCATATGGTATCTATTCACTTATAGTAGGATTTTAGCTATATATTAGAAGGTATCGATACTACAACTAACAAACCAAAGGGAACTTGGACATAGACTTTTTATTTTTAATTTTTATTTATTTTTTATATATTTTTTATATTTTTTAGTCTTTTTTATCTATTTGTCTGCTTATTGGTTTGTTTGTTTAGTAGTTCTCTCTCCCGGGCAATGAGAAACTTTTCACTAATTGTACTGCTTCGTAGACCCTCAATGAATGAGGAGGCTCTTGGCCCTCGTACGACCTCTCAACTGAGATGAGGGACTGTTATATAAGGACACCCCACCCCAGAGAAATGGGATGGAAGGGTTAGGAGGTAAAGAAAAAAAAATGAAATGTGATGTTTCGGCCTTTTACTACTAACTGTCATAAACTGTTTAGGATAATTAAGAAATGCAAACTAATGGTTATGCAAGCCAGTCATTCTGTTAGGTACTATGACAGCCTATTATAGTTACTTGCTAAGCTAATCAGAAATAAACCTGCTAAGAGACAAGCAACATCTGCTTACCCTAATATAAGAGATAGATAGGGCCTCTTCAAAAACTTCAAGAGATCTGCAGAATATGGCATTCAAAGATGTTTTTGTAACTTTAGAATTTTTTTATATCAAGACATATCAACTCCTGACAGCACCCCTTATTCTCCTCCAAGTAGAATATGAGCATTGAAGAATCTCCAGTGGGAGATGATTGAATTAGTCGCAAGCCTATCTCTTGGTAGGAAAAGCCCCTTTCTCCAACTGTAGACAGAATGCTCTCCAAAAAGGATAAAACCTGGAAGCAGGTAAGTCGACAGCCTAGCTCTGCCAAGACAGGGTAGGTAAGTCCTTCATAACCCCTGCTCTACAATCAATGTCTGTCAGAGAAACAGGGCCAAATGACTGAAGATCGATGTTGTAATGTATGGAGAGAAAATGGGAACTGTCCAGGCAGCCACTGGTATGTCATTTCTTAGTTTGGGAAGCTGCAGGCCCTGTACTTCCTATAAAATCAGATATATTTATCTCTCTCAGGTCTCTGAGGTGGTAGAAGAACAGATATCTAGAGTCTCATAATTAAATTTTGAGTTGTTTAGGAATCAAGAGAGTGTTATAGATCTGAGAAGATACTTTTAAAATTGTGTTGCAAGTTAGTATGAATGTGGAGTCAGATATAGAACTTTAAACTCATGGAGATGGTTAGATAGTAAAATGTTAAAGTCAAGTACCAAATACATATGGACTGGACATTGGGAATGTATGCTAAGCCATATAACCCTCATAACTGTGGCCTAATTACCTATGTTGTTTTGTATTGTATTTATTATTATAAGAGAAAGAGCCATTTGTTGGACTGAAAGTGGAAACTCTAGGGTGAAATAAGATATACCTTAAACTTAAAAGAAAAAAAAAGGGAAGAGGATGGGGGATGAGGGTGAAAGGATGGGACTGGAGGGAGGAATAGGGAGGGGACTGCGATTGAGATGTAACTTGAACAAATAAAAAATAAAGGAAAAAAATAAAAAAAGACAGAGCTGACAGATAGAAATAATCTTATCCAACTCATAAAACAGTTATAAACATGGACCTTCAAAAAGGCATTTGTATCTTCTTTTAAATAGATTTGTGTTAATATGGAAATATATTTATTCTTGTCCCATAACACTTTTATATTTTTATTAACTCAAGGATATTTCTGTTAGTTCATGGTAGGCTTCTTCTTTGAGTGTTTGCATTTTGTTTTCTGTTACATTAAGCTACTCAGTCTCCTGTGGAAGACACTAATGAATATTTCTACAGTATCTAATATTTTGGTGAGCTAAACAAAACTGAACATTATTAATCTTGCTGAAGAAAACTCAGCCTATTAATAGCACGTACATTGGTTTCTGAGATCTTCATTTTCAAGCTTTTCCTTTCATGCACACACACTGACTCATTCACTATAGCACAGCTCAATAATGAGAAGAGTGGTGAAAACTATTAGACCACTAGCAAATCTAGGAATATGAAGGTTTCTAGAATGAATGGGCAATGACTGGTGAATTACAAAAATTGGTCAAGTGAAGAACCTGGGGGAAGTTTTATGTGAGAATATGAAACTTCAATGGAAATTTCTGAGATGTCACTCTCACAGGCAAGAATTATTCCAAAATACTATTCCTGTGTGCTTACTGGATAATGAAACGAGAAACATGGAATAGACACAGGAAAACCAGAAAGATACATTTGACACTTAACATGAATTTTCCATACCACAAAAGTAAAGAACTGCCTGGATATTAAAAACAAATAAGTAAATAAAATATACATAAATACATAAATACATAAATAAGCAGCCAAAAGAACCAGCTAATTTAAAACTAATGATCCAAACAGAAATATATTCCATACCAAACAGGGACCCTCCATATTCTTAAAATATTATGTAGAATTAATGGGTTCAACAAAAATGCTAGTGAAGAAAATCAGCAACTACATTTTTTTTTACTTTTTATAGCCATGAAATTTAATATTTTATAAATAAAGGAAAAGACACAGGATACTAATGAGCTACTATAAAATGGCATATATGGAAGAATGACATTATTCAAATTCAAAATTTACTATAAATGGATAATAAGTCAATCCATACAAGGATAAAGTGTAACCACAATGACTTGGTGAAAAAGATGAAAGTTAACTGAAGTACAGTGTGAAAGTTTTTTAAAAGCTATACCATATGACTTAGCATTTGTGCTCCAGGAAATAAATAAGAATAAAATATTATTTACAGAAAAATTCACATATAAATATTTGTAGTAGCTCTGTTATTGATGCAGAGTAATATTACTCAGTGGTGAAAATTATGCCATCAACCAACCAACAGAAAGCAGCCAGGGCAGGCATGGTGGTGCATGCCTTTAATCCCAGCATTCAGGAAGCAGAGGTAGGTGGATCTTTGTGTGTTCAAGGCCAGCCTGGTCTACAAAGTGAGTCCAGGACAGCCAGGAAAACACAGAGAAGCCCTGTCTCACAAAATAAAACAAACAAACAAACAAACAAAAAACGAGCAAACAAAAACTTTCCTAAAAAAGAAACGGAAAGCCTGTGCCTCTAGAGGCATTGCAGATGTGGCTGCTGTGTCATACATGCAACAGTACATGGCAGAGATGAGAGAAGCTATGTCTACATCCAGTATTCTGACCTATGAACATTTGAATGAATAGTAGCCTAACATTCCCTGAAAAAATCAAGTTGAAGTAGAACACCCATTTGACACTATGGGTCTATAGTGTCACTCTACTCCCTGACACTAGACAGGGAGCTAGCCTGCGATGACCATCAGTCCAGTACCAGACAAGCCCAATGGGTTCTGAGGAGAGGAAGCAAGCCAGAGACAAGAAGATCCTGGCCTGGCACTGGATGTGGAGGTTGTGGGTGAGTCAGCCACAAGGGTGTGAGTGTGGGATAGCTAGCCCTTTCTTTTGTCTGCTTTGCAGTGGTGTTGGGAAGAGATGCCCTCTCCTCACTTTTACTCTCACCAAGAGTGGCAGACAGGAGATCTGGCCCCACCCTCACATGTTGCAGCACTCAGAATAACAAGCCCTGTACCACACCAGGACACCACAATACTGCTGGCCCTGGATGTGAGGAATGTGAGCAAGCCAGCCCTGAATGGGTGAATGTGGACTAGTCAGCACTCCCTTTTGTCTGGTTTGCAGTGCTGAGAGAGAGATCCCCTTCACTCTCTGATGCCCTTGCCACAGGAAACAGGCATAAGAGTTTGTCCAGATAGAGTTATGAGAGTAGGAGAGTTAGTCCAGCCCCTTACCTCCTGGAATACCCAGGAGAGCAGGCTCTGTACCTTACCTGGGTAGCACAACACAATTGGCCCTTCATGTGGGAATTGCGGGCCTAGAACCAGGGCTTTGAGTTGGCCTACCCTAACAAAAAACCCTGTGGATGAACTGCTGGAGTGCAGGAAGAAGCAAGATCCACAGACCCAAAACCACAGGATCTCCATGAAATAGGACAACAATAGGATACCTGAGAGGAGTCCCAGTAAGGTTCCAGTATTGACAAAGTAACAGAAGCCAGAGGCCTATGAGCCAGACCAAGGAGTCATTATAATGAACATTTGCAAGCAAAAAGTGTGGACTAAAGGGAAAATTGTTGGACAAAATGAGACACATTAGAGCTTCCACAATGAAATTATTTTTTTATGTTGGAAGAGGGTTCAAGGCTGGAGGGTAGGTCTGAAGGGCAGTGGGAGATGAAAGGGAGCAGGGTTCCTGATGGGAAATTCACAAAATAGAAATCAACAAAAAGAAAAAAAGAAAAAGAAACAGAAGTCCATAAAGCAATTTAAATTTGTATTACTAGCTCTAATAATAGCTTGTATAATTTCAACCACATTATAGCTAGAGAAGGTCATGCTTGAGAATTATTTACTGAGAATTATTTCTTTTTTTGGTTATATATTTACAATATTTTTAATCAATTTATTTTTTCAAGTTACATATCAGTCACAGTCCTCTTCCTCTTCTCTGAGTACCACCTTTCCTCCCTCCCTTATCCTCATCTCTGTCCTCTACTTCTCATAGTATGAGGGGATCCACTGCATATCAACCCTTCTCAGCTAATAAATCACATGAGGGATAAATGCTTCCTCTTGCACTGGGGGCTGACATGTCAGCCCAGATAGGGTAAGGGTGTTCCACTAACAGACAATAGAGTCTATGACCTGCTGCTGGGTGGAGTTTTTCATAGAATAGTTATGCTAGGCTCCTGCCTTTTTGGGTCTATGGGTTGTAGATGGTTGTCCTATGCTATATGGTTAATATCCACTTTAAGTGAGTACATACCATATATATCTTTCAGGGTATAGGTTAGCTCATTTAGGATGAGCTTTCCTAGTTCCATCCATTTGATTGAAAATTTCACGATTTCTTTTTTTTTCTTTCTTTTTTTTAATAATTTATTTTTTATTTCTTCAAGTTACATCTCAATCACAATCCCCTCTCTACTCCCCCCCTCTAGTTCCACCCTTCCACCCTCCTCCCCCTCAACCCCCCCATCCTCTGCCCTTCTTTTTTTTTTTTTTTTTTTAAGCTATTTCTTCTCCCCCCCAACAGCTCTCCCTTTCAGTCCAAAAAATGGTTCTTTTTCTTATAACTATAAATACAATACAAAACAACAGAAATAAATAGGCCACAAATATAAGAATTATATGGCTTAGTATACATTCCCAATATCCAGTCCATATGTATTTGGCACCTGACTTTAACATTCTACTATCTAACCATCTCCATGAGTTTAAAGTTCTATATCTAACTCAGCTTTCATACTAACTTGCCTCACAATTTTATTTGCTTATCTAAATATAAGAGATAGATAGGGCATCTTCAAAAACCTCAAGAGATCTGCAGAATATGGCATTCAAAGATGTTTTCATAACTTAAGATTTTTTGATATCGAGACATGTCAGCTCCTGACAGCACCCCCTATTCTACTCCAAGTAGAAGATGAGCATCCAAGAATCTCCAGTGGGAGATGATTGAATTGGTGGTAAGCCTTTCTCTTGGCAAGAAAAAACCCCTTGCTTCAACTGTAGACAGACTTCTGTCCAAAAAGGACAAAACTTGGAAGGAGATAAGTCGACAGCCTAGCTCTGCCAAGACAGGGTAGTTAAGTCCTTCATAATTCCTGCTCTACAATCTATGTCTGTCAGAGAAACGGGGCCAAATGGCTGAAGATTGATGCTATAATGTGTGGAGAGAAAATGGGAACTGTCAAGGCAACCACTGGTATGTCATTTCTTAGTTTTGGAAGCAGCAGGCCCTGCACTTCGTATATAATCAGATATATTTATCCCTCTCAGGTCTCTGAGGTGGTTGAAGAATAGATAGTTAGAGTCTCATAGTTAAATTTTGAGTTGTTTAGGAATCAAGAGGGTGTTCTGGATCTAAGAAGATGTTTTTAAAATTTTGAGGCAAGTTAGTATGATTTCTTATATATATCTGATAGTATTCCATTGTATAAATGTGCCACAATTTTTTTCAATCCATTCTTCAATTGAGTGACATCTGGGTTATTTCCAGTTTCTGGTTATTATGAGTAAAGCTGCTTGTGAACATAGATGAGCCTCTGTCCTTATGGTTTGGTGAAAAATCTTTTGGATATATGCCTAGGAACTGTATGGCTGGATCTTGAGGTCGTACTATTCCCAATTTTCTGAGATATTGCCAGATTGATTTCCAAAGTGGTTGTACAAGTTTGCACTCCCACCATCAGTGGAGGAGTGTTTCCCTTTCTCTACATCCTCACCAGCATGTGCTGTCACTTGAGTGTTTGGTCTTAACCCATTCTGACCATTGTGAGATGGAATCTCAGAGTCGTTTTAATTTACATTTCTCTGATGACCAAGGTTGTTGCCAAAGCATGTTCCTCTCAGCCATTAGAAATTATTCTTTTCTGAATTCTTTGTTTAGCTCTGTTTCTATTTTTGACTAGATTATTTGTGTTTCTTGGTGTTTAATTTCTTGAATTCTTTATATATTTTGGATAGTAGCCCTCTGACAGATGTGGGTTTGGTGAAGATATTTTTTCCCAATCTGTAGGCTGCCATTTTGTTCTAATGACAGTGTCCTTTGCCTTACAGAAGCTTTTCCATTTTATAAGGTCCTATTTATTGATGGTTGATCTTAGAGCCTATTCAGGAAGTTGTCTCCTATGCCAATGAGTTTGAGTCATTTCCCCTTTTCTCTTCTGTTAGATTTAGAGTGTCTGGGTTTATGTTGAGGTCATTGCTTGAGTTTTGTGAAGGGTGATAAATATGGATCTATTTGCATTCTTGTAAATGTATACATCCAATTAGACCAGCACCATTTTTGAAGATGCTTTCCTTTTTCCATTATATGATTGTAGGTTTGTATTGAAAGACCCGGGGGAGGGAAGTACCTCACCCGACACTCAGGATATCACGGCCGCCCCAAAACTCGCAAGAGACCATCTTGATGCAATCACAAGAGGTTTATTTCGGGGGGAAAAAGAGGGAAAAGGGGGGGGCTCAGTGCACTGAGGGACGCCACTCGTATCCCACGCAGGGCTAGGAGTCGTGACCCCCACGCAGGGCTAGAGTAGAATATTAATAGGGGAGCACCACAGATTAAGGGGCGGGGGGAAATTACAGGTGGGAAGTACCAGCCCAGCCCATCGTTTACCACAACCCAAGGGGGAGGGGAAATACAGCTGGAATGTACCAGCCCATTAGTTAGTCAGCGGGAAACATCCTACATCTGTTTGTCTCAGGAATGAATCTAATCTTGTGGTCAGCCAGTTCCTGAAGCCCTGGGGGCCCGTGGCCCAACTGATCTTCATTCTTGGTTTTAACCTGTTTATGGTCAGCTAAGTTCCGGGAGTCACCTGGCAGCTGGCTGGCTCTACTGCCGACTTAGGGGGTCTTTCCCTTCAGTATGTTTATTTCTATGTCTTCTGTTTTATTCCATTGATCTAGTAGACTATTTATAAACCAGGATCAAACTGTTTTTATTACTGTTACTCTGCAGTACAGCTTGAAATCAGGGATGGTGATACCTCCAGATGTTCTCTTACTGTACAGGATTATTTCAGCAATTCTGGGTATTTTGTTTTTCCATATGAAGTGAGAATTATTTTTTCAAGGTCTGTAAAGAATTGTGTTGGCATCTTGAAAAGAATTGCATTGAATCTGTGTATTGCTTTTGTATGGTGGCCATTTTTATTATGTTGATCCTACCCATCTATGAGTGTGGCTGATCATTTCATCTTCTGATATCTTCTTTAATTTCTTTCTTCAGGAACTGAAGTTCTTGCAGTATAGGTCTTTCATTTACTTGGCTAATGTTACCCTCAGGTATTTTATATTATTTGTGGCTTTTGTGGAGGATGTTGTTTCCCTAATTTCTTTCTTGGCCCACTTATCTTTTGTGTAAAGAAGTGCTATTGACTTTTCAGAGTTAATTTTTTATCCAGGAACTTTGCTAAAGATCCTTATGAGCTGTAAGAATTTCTAGTAGAATTTTTTGAGGGTTGAGGGGGAAGAGGGTGGAAGGGTGGGACTGGAGGGGGGAGTAGGGAGGGTATTGTGATTGAGATGTAACTTGAAGAAATAAAAAATAAATTATAAAAATAGAAAATAGGGATACTTTGACTTCTTCCTTTCCAATTTGTATCCCCTTGATCTCTTTAAGTTGCCTTATTGCTCTAGTTAGACTTTGAGTGCTATGCTGAACAGATATGGAGAGAGTAGAAAACCATGCCTAGTCCCTGATTTTAGTGGAAATGCTTTACAGTTCTCTCCATTTAATTTGAAGTTAGCTACCTGCTTCCTATATATTTACTTTATTATGTTTAGTTATGATCCTTGTATGCCTGATATCTCCAAGACTTTTAACATTGAAGAGGTTGGATTTTGTCTTTATGCTTTTTAAGTATCTAATGAGATGATCATGTACTTGTTTATGTAGTGGACTATGCTGATGGATTTTCATATGCTGAACCACAGCTGCCTCTCTGGACTGAAGCCTACTTGGTCATGGTGTATGACATTTTTGATGTGTTCTTGAATTCGGTTTGCAAGTATTTTATTGAATATTTTTGTTTTGGTGGCATGTCTCCCCAGTCTGAGCATCTCTTTGCTTCACCAGTGTTCCTCTCAAGTCTACTTGTGTACTTCTGTGGTCCTGGCAGCTCACCTCCAAAAACCAAGCAGATCTGTAGACTTGATGCTGAATCTGTGTGCTGTTTGGGCCCCATGGGCCTTCTCCAGAAGGTGGGTAGAGCCCTGCAGTTTGGTTAGATTCATGGATCAGAGGCCAAGAGTGTATGTCCCTAGGCCTGGCAACCCTTCATAGGTTTGTGGGCAGAGGAGCAGTGGTTGGCTGTTCCTGAAGTTCCAGAGCACTTTTCAGGAAAGTGGCTAGTACCAGCATTATCCTGGGAAATTCAGATGCAATCTGTGATTTGAAGTTGGCAACAAAACCTTGCAATTGCTCTACAATGACTGAGTTCAAATCCCAGCTACTCAGAAACCATGCTTGGTGGTTGCTTCCATTTTAGAATCTCACTAAGGATTATTACTACAGTTCTCTGGTAGACTGTGTTTTGCATTCTTGTATTTTTTTTTTTTTGTCTTAAACCAGTCTATCTCCTGAGGACATATTCCATACATTTCTCCATTACCTAATCTTATAGTAAACTATATGGAAGATACAGGCCATTTTTTTTTATTTCACTCTGACTTCTTCATTGTTGTGGTTCAATTATAAGTCCTCAAAATCCTTTCCTTCAACTATTCCTTCTGCCAGCATAGGAACTATGAACTATACACTTCAATAAAGTCATTGTTCTATAGGTGCCCACAGTTATGGTGCTTCATTATACCAAAAGAAAAGTAAGTAACACAACATATTGGCTGCATGTGGAAGCCAGAAGGTTTTGACTATCCTTTCCTATTGCCATGAATCTTATTTATTGACTCATTATCTTACCCTGACACTGAATTCCATCACTTTGACTAGTCATGCTGGCCAAATATCTCTAATGTTCTACAATAACGCATATGTACACTGGGGCTACAGGTCACTAGGCCACTGCTGATTTTTGTATGGGTGATAGAGATTTGAACTCAATCAATTGAAAAGAAGATCCTCTTATTTTCACAGAAAGAACTTACCCACTTATTATCTCCTCAACCCCTCCATCTTCTGTTTTTATTATATTTAATTCAACAGATTACAAACCCAACCACTTTGACTTAAATCCAATTATAAGTAAATACATGTCCTGTACATCTTTCTGGGTCTAGTTTAGCTCACAAAGGATGAGATATTCTGGTTCCATCCATTTGGCAGCAAATTGCATGTCTTCCTTGTTTCTGATAGCTGAGTCACATTGCATTGTGTAAATGTACCACATTGTTTAAAAATCTATTCTTCAGTTGAAGGACATCTGGGTTGCTTCCAGTTTCTAGCTATTACAAATAAAGCCACTATCAACATAGCTGAGGAGATTTCCTTGTGGTTTGGTGAGGAATCTTTTGGATGTATGCCCAGGAATAGTAGGTCTGGGTCTTGAGGTAGAGCTATTACAAGTTTTCTAAGATATCACCAGACTTATATGATTTCCCATAGTGGTTGTACAGGTTTGTATTCCCACTAGCAATGGAGGGGTGCTCCCCTTTCTCCACAACCTCAACAGTGTGTGCTAGATTTTAGCCATATAGTACAGGAAAGCTATCCTATAACCAACAGACAGAAAGGTACAGGAACATAGACTTTATTACCTGTTAGTGGGACATTTTGCCCTAGTGGAGCTGCCATGTAGGCCCCCAGTCAAAAGGAAACTCTTAGTCCTCATATTAATGATGAACAAGGGGGGCTGATATGTGGGGGCACCCCACACCAGACAAATAGGATAGGTCAGAGAAGGAGGAGAGGGTGGGAAGGTGAGGCTAGGAGGGGTAGAGCGAGGGGGCTATGATGGATATTCAACTTGAAGTAATAAATAAACATGAAAAAAACCAGTTCCTGGAGCTGGAGATATACCTTGGTGGTTAAGAGCAGTTGTAGCTCTTGCAGAAGATCTGTTTTCAATTTTCAGCACTTACATGGCAGCTCAAAACCATCTGTAAATACAGTTGAAGAGGATCTGAAATTCTTTTCAGACCTCCCTCAGCACCACACACACACACACACACACACACACACACACACACACACACACAC